>JAINUT010002708.1:0-61877 GCA_020205555.1 Panax stipuleanatus
ATATGTTCATGATATATTATACAATGTATACCCACATATTTATTGTCACACAAGTTATTAATCAAGTAGCTCACATGGTTTAATAAGCCTTACCATATAATAGTGTCATATTACACTTCACATAATACATAGTCAGCTAATATATGCTACACATTTAATTCGCATGCTTGCACATATAATTTCTCATCTTATAAATTGAATATTAATTAATAATATACACATATCCTACATCAATCAATAATTGTTAACCTCCATAACAATTTAATTAACCCTTATATGATTAATTATCACTTTGATATAAATCTTATTATATTTATAAACACGTTGCTCATTATTATTATGTTTCTTGCAATAATAATAATCATATATTATTAATCAATCCTCATTAGTATTTTATAACAGTTAATTAATATTCTTCGATTAACAATTAATATAGATTAATTGTTCGCTTAAATTAATATAATCATTCTTATATTACGTCACTGTGCCACACAAGGCAATCAACGAGTTTATCACAAACTCCACCAATTTCTCAATTATTATAATTATTCAATTATATATAATTGAATTAATTCATCTCATAACACAAAATCATTTATTTCAAAGAAATTCTCATTTCCATTTAATTTATTTAATAATATATGGAAATTCTTGGGTATTCAGATTTTATGACCACTTATTCGGATAGTAACCAACTCATTCTGTTGCTTAAACTCAAGTATCATTGTGCCTTTTATGTGTTTTTGCTTTGTTTTGTGATTTTCAGGTTTAGAAACTCTCCGGGTGCAAATTGAGCTTAAAAGGGCAAAAGAACGCTTAAATGGGACAAAGCACTGAAATGGGTTTAAAGCATGAAGATAGCATGGGTGAGGAAGCAATGAAGGTGATGCCACGAGTCTAGAGGCCAAAAGGAGCAAGAATGGCCTTTGTAGCAAAAATGGGAAGGAAGTGCAATCCGGACATCGTTTGGGTGGTTCACGTTCATTTCATGTTCTTGGATTGGAACATGGTTCATATTGTAGAGCATTTTATAAGCTTTCTGGAATAACTTGAATCATCCAAATCGGAGTAGTTCGGAGCGGCGAGAGTTATCCCCAGTTATACCAACGGACGTTAAACCTCTACGGGTTTTGAGTTTTCATGCACAGCTGTCACTAGAGCTCAATTTCAGCCTTCATCCATCCATTATTTTCTCAATGCTCAAGAATGAAAGTTGTAGAGCTCTTCGATAGCTTCGATTTGACAGGTGGCATGCCTTATAACTCCTCTTAGATCAAAAGTTATGGCCGTTTTACCAGAGGACTCTGTAGCAGAAAATCCTTGGCGCGGGTCGCGCGCGGATTCTAGGGTATTTTGGGAGCGGCCGGGCCAGTCTTCAGCTGTGCCAGACTTGACTTTTCTATTGAACGGGACTTGGATTTTGATTGGGGATATAAGTGTTGGGTTTGTACGTAACGCCAATCATGCAATTAAATCACATAAATAAGGCGGAAGCGCAAAAACTAGGTTTTCAAAAAATTTATACAAACCCATAACCATGATCATTCTTGTGCATCAATTATCAGTGAATATAGAAGGAGAAAAATAGAATTATACCTTTGAAGATCCAAGCTTCCTCAGGTACAAGTTCTACTCCTTTGATTCCTCTGTAGTGGCTCCTTCCCTTGATCAATATCAGCCACCCAAATGTTTGGCCTCTAACGGTGATCCACCAAGGAAGATGAAGAACTCAAGAAGATGGGTTATTGGCTAAACCCTTGTTTCTATCTCTATAGAATATGTGTACTCTCAACTCTTGGAAAAATCACGTACCTTATTTCTGATAAAAGACTCTCTTATATAGATATTAGGTTAACCCTCCTAATCCAATTAGAATAGGGTTTATTTAATTAATTAAATACTTTTAATTAATTTATATCCTAATCTTTATTAGGATTGAGAGAGAGTACTGATATTATATTAATTCCTAAACTCCTTTAGAATTAAAATAATAATAATAATAATAATATTAATAAGACTCCTCTTATTATTTATATTTAATATTTCTAAAATATTAAATAACAAATATTAAGCTATTTAATTTATTCTATCACCATAGATTAAATTAATTATACTTAATGCACTATTACTATCATGCCATTTTCTTCTTAAATAATTCTTCTTCCTTTTATGGTGTGACCCTTTAGGTTCTCCATATTAAACCGGTTATGAATAAATCAATTAGAACAATTCTAATCTTATTTAAATAAATAAATTAAACTAATAATCTATTTAAATAAATAATATTTATTCTACAATACGAATAAGCATCCCTAGCGATCAACGACTTTTCAGATAATATAGATTTCAACATTAATCATAAAAGAACCTGTGAGGAAATAGTTACCATACAATTCAATCTTTCTACCATACAATGTCCCAATTAAATATAAGACATGAACTTACTGTCAAGTCTTATTTTATTTAATTATATGTATTTCGATTAGAAAATGCACAACTCCGCAAATTAGAAACTCCTTTCTAATTTCATTTTACCTTGGCCAAGGATTCCTGAGTTGTCATTTAACGAATCACATAGAACATATCTCCTCTTTTACTAGAGGTGGTAGATTCTTTATTGATCATTCATTATCTCCATATGTAACTCATTATACCCAAGCATACCCTTTTATATACCCTAAAGTGCTTTAAGGAATAAGTCAAAGTATAATTCATTACATACAAGATACTATGATGATCTCAAGTCCAAGGATCACTTGTACTACTATCACATTAGGAATTCCTATTGACAGGCGAGTAAAACTCCATTAGGTATTCCATAGCGAGTCACGTTCAGTGAACTTATTCTCCAATAAGCACCTACATACTTGCTTTAGTGTCTCCACACAAATGACCATGAGATCAGTCATCCTCATCCAATGAGCAAGCAACAAATGTACCAATCTATCCGGATTTACTAATCCCCATTTTAGTAATCTCACAATTGGGAACTATTTTAGTTTTTAAGCTTTCTAAGAATTTAGATCTCATTATCATGATCTCATCATGATATTGCTTAAAACTTTGGGTTATTTACATATTATAAAAACAGCACCATGTAGATAATTATATGCCTTAAATGAATATTTTATTAATAAATAAATAAGATTGTTTACAAAGTATGTGCTTTATCATCATACATGATTGGCTTGTATGCACACTACTATCAATCTCCCACTTGCACTAAAGCCAATCGCCATGGTATCTCATACCCATCTTCTCTAAGTGACGATCAAACTGCTGTTGTGTTAGAGCTTTAGTAAATGGATCTGCAATGTTGTCTTGAGAGTCCACACGCTCCAAGGTGACGTCTCCTCTTTCAATGATCTCCCTGATCAAGTGAAATCGCCGCGACACGTGTTTAGATTTCTGATGAGACCTGGGTTCCTTAGCCTGTGCAACCGCTCTAGTGTTGTCACAGTATACGGGAACTGCTTCTCCGATGCTAGGAACCACACCAAGTTCAGTTATGAACTTCTTCATCCAAACAGCTTCCTTTGCAGCTTCACTTGCAGCTATATACTTTGCCTCTGTCACTGAATCAGCAACTGTTTGCTGCTTGGAACTCTTCCAACTCACTGCACCTCCGTTCAAGGTAAACACATACCCTGAAACAGATTTACTGTCATCTTGGTCTGTTTGAAAACTTGAGTCCGTGAATCCCTCGAGTTTTAATTCAGACCAACCGTAGACAAGAAAAATATCTTTAGTCCTTCTCAAGTACTTTAGGATATTTTTCACTGCCTTCCAGTGCTCTTCTCCTGGATTCGACTGGTATCTGCTTGTTACACTAAGTGTGTGAGAAACATCCGGTCTAGTACATATCATACCGTACATGATAGATCCTATTGCAGAAGCATAAGAGATCTTACTTTTACGGTCTCTCTCCTCAGGTGTCTTTGGGGCCTGTTTCTTGTAGAGATTTATTCCATGGCTCATCGGCATGAGACCTCTTTTGGAATCTTCCATGCTAAACCTCTTTAGCATCGTATCAATGTGCGTTCCTTGGGATAAGCCGAGCATCCTTTTAGATCTATCTCTATAGATCTTTATCCCCAAAATATAGGATGCTTCACCCAAGTCCTTCATGGAGAAATTTTTAGATAACCAGATTTTAATGGATTGTAACATAGGAATGTCATTCCCTATCAGTAATATATCATCAACATATAATACAAGGAATGATACTGCGCTCCCACTAACCTTCTTGTATACACAAGGTTCATCCTCGTTTTTGATAAAATCAAACTCTTTGATTGTCTCATCAAAACGAATGTTCTATCTACGAGAAGCTTGCTTCAACCCATAAATGGATCGTTGTAGCTTACAGACTTGATTTGTTCCAACTTTTGAGATAAATCCCTCTGGCTATGTCATATACACATCCTCCTCAAGTTTCCCATTGAGACCGTTTTCACGTCCATCTGCCAGATCTCATAGTCGTTGTAAGCTGCAATCGCAAGCAAAATCTGAATGGACTTGAGCATGGCTACTGGTGAGAAGGTTTCATCATAGTCAACTCCTTGTCTTTGTTTGAAACCTTTTGCAACCAGTCGGGCCTTATAGGTCTCTACCTTTCCGTCTGCTCCAGTCTTTTTCTTAAAAACCCATTTACACACAATAGGTTTAATACCTTCAGGTGGTGAAACCAAAGTCCATTCTTTGTTTTCATACATGGAGTCCATTTCGAATTTCATGGCTTCAAGCCATTTCCTTGAGTCTTTATTACTCATAGCCTGTTCGTAATTCAATGGATCATCATTCATGATGTGTACCTCATCGTCATCCTCTATAACGAATCCATACCTCTCAGGTATCTGCGGTACTCTTCCAGATTTACGAACAGGGTGTGGTACAGTAGGTTCTTCTACTTGGTTAGGTACTTGACTTTGGTCCGTGGTAACTTATGGTTCTTGAACTTCTTCAAGATATATCTTACTCCCACTGACCCCTTTATGGATAAACTCTTTCTCCAAGAAGGTAGCATGTTTCGCAACAAACACCTTTTGATCAGTTGGACGATAGAAATAATACCCTACGGTTTCTTTAGGGTATCCCACAAATCTACACTTATCGGATTTAGTCTGTAGCTTATCATTTTCAAACTTTTTGACATAAGCTGAACAACCCCAAGTCTTAACATGCTTAAGATTTGGTTTCATCCCTTTCCACATCTCATATGGAGTCTTTGGGGCGGATTTGGTAGGTACCTTGTTAAGTAGGTATGCAGCCGTTTCTAGGGCATATCCTTAGAAGGAAATTGGAAGGTCGGTAAAACTCATCATGGATCAAACCATGTCCAACAGTGTTCGATTTCTCCTTTCAGATACTCTATTTAACTGTGGTGTACCTGGAGGAGTCCATTGTGAGATTATACCATTTTCTCTGAGACAATTGAGAAACTCACTGCTTAAGTATTTTTCACCTCAATCTGATCGAAGTATCTTAATACTCTTGCCCGTTTGTTTCTCTACTTCACTTCTGAACTCTTTGAACTTTTCAAATGATTCTGATTTGTATTTCATTAAATACACATATCCAAATCTTGAGTGATCATCAGTGAAAGTAATAAAATAAGAATACCCACCCCGTGCACTTGTTGTCATAGGTCCACAAACGTCTGTGTGAATCAATGCCAACAATTCTATAACTCTCTCTCCTTTTCCACTAAAAGGAGATTTAGTCATTTTACCCATGAGACAAGATTCACAAGTTGGATATGATTCATAATCAGATAGCTCGAGGAGCCCATCTTTATATAACTTGGATAATCTTGTTTCATTGATATGACCGAGTTTACAGTGCCACATATAGGTATAATTAATATCATCTCTTTTCCTTTTCTTAATTTGTTCAATTTGAAATATATTTTCTTGTAAGTCAAGTGTATAAAGTCCATTTCGCAAATTTTCAATACCATATAAAGCATCGTCTTTATAAATAGAACAACCATTGTTCTTTATAATAACGTCAAAACCTTCCATATCTATCCAATACAGAAATTGAAATAATATTTTTAATAATATTCGGAACATAATAACAGTTATTAAGATAAATGGATTTGCCCGAAGGCATTGCTAAACAATAAGTTCCTACAGCTAATGCAGCAACTTTTGCTCCATTTCCCACTCGTAGGATCACCTCATCTTTGTTCAGCTTTCTACTTCTGACCAGTCATTGCACAGTATTATATATGTGAGAACCACAGCCAGTATCCAATACCCAAGTAGAATTATGACTTTCAGAAAAATTAATTTCAATCATAAACAAACCTTGATTGGAAGTCGAAGCTTCTCCAAGCTTCTTCTCTGCTAGAAACTTCTTGCAGTTCCTCTTCCAATGTCCCGGCTCATTGCAATGAAAGCACATTCCTTTAGCTGGTTCAGGTTTCTTTTGCTCCTTTTCTTTCCCTTTTCCCTTAGCCTTCTTAGATTTCTTCTTTTTAGAAGACACCTTGGGCCTCTTCCTTTTATTGGAAGAATCCACCATCAAGACATGGTTCTTCTTGGATGAGAAGTGACCTTCTGCAGTTTTCAGCATGTTAAGCAGCTCAGGCAAGCTGACATCTAGCTTATTCATGTGAAAATTAACCACAAACTGCGAGATGGTCTCAGGGAGTGACTGCAAGACCAAGTCTTGACTCAACTCCCCATCCATGACGAACCCAAGCTGTCCATGGCGTTCAATCAAATTGATTACCTTCAGAACATGAGTCTCGACGGCAGTGCCCTCGGTCATCCGAGATCGGAAGAGCTCCTTAGATATCTCATATCTAGCAGTCCTACTCTGTTCACCATACAACTCCTTGAGGTGAAGCAGCATAGCAGGAGCATCCATTTTTTTTGTGCTGACGCTGAAGCTCGTTATTCATGGATGCGAGCATGATGCATTGAGCCACAGATGCATCATCTTGCCACTTATTGAAAGTGGCAATCTCTTCCTCAAAGGCTGTTTCTGAAACAGATTCAGCGATAGTGGAATTTAGGACATAAGAAATCTTTTCAGCAGTGAGAACAATTCTTAGATTTCTTAGCCAGTCCTCATAATTCGGGCCGGTAAGCTTATTTGCATCAAGTATGCTTCGTAGTGAGATTAGTGATTTTGACATTTTTTAAAATTCTGCATGTGAAAAGACAACATTTTAGCAAACATTCATTTTATTAACTTTGCATACCAAAATAAATTTAGGTCTTTATTTTAAATTGGTATATCCCACTATTTTCATCAAACTATATTACCCTCACTTATATAGTTCGGCAACATCTAATTAAAGATTTGCTAATGAGATTAAGGATCCTATTTCAAATGTATATAACCTTGTGGATAGCACAACAAGCGATATACAAATAAATAGGTAGACAACTCTTGTCAATTACATCATCATGTAACTCCTTTTATTTTGCCTCTTAAATCATAATGGTCATGTGTGTGCACATCCGAACTAAAATGATTTAAGTTAAGTCCAGCCTAGCACTTCCATAAATTCAAAAAGAAAAATTTTCGTCCTTGTGGATAGCCCAACAAGACTAGATCGTTCAATTTTCTTGATAAACATCAAATGTGATTAATTAACATCTTAAATATTCAATACTCGCCTTGTGGATAGCACAACAAACTCATATTAAATATTTAATACTCTATTAATTAATCATGCTAGAAGGCGACGTTCGATATTCCAAATATCATTTGAACGCTTCAGACTTAATATTATTTCTTTGAGGGGTTTGTTATTATTTGTCTCATCTTGTTTAGCGCGCATGCACATATATATATATATAAAATACGCGTTATTTTATTAAACATGCGAAGCATGTTTGCATAAAATATAATATATATAATATTTAGCATGCAATATAGAATACTATATTCTACCCGGATTGATTATGGACTTTTATTCTAGTTTGGTTCACTAGAGCCACCAAGTGAACCAAAAGGTCAAACCTAGGAGTGCAAGAATTTAAATTTTAAATGTAACTATTACATTTAAACCCGGGCTCCATACAAACGGGTCTTCAAGCGCTCTTTGCTCCTTGGTCTCCAATTTCTTTAAAATAATTCTAACTATCTCTATTACATTAACTATTAAAAATTAAATAGAAACCTTGATCAGCAGTCAAGGGGAAGTACATAAAAAGGAGATAGAATTTACATCGAGAATAAAACTAGAGAAGACGAGATACGCAGACCCCATTTTATAAAACCCATTCATTCAAGCATTCAACCAAAATAAAATCCAATCACAATGGTCATAGTCCATAATCAATCCCTTTTATTACCATACATATCATCATACGTATCAATAAAACTTATTCATCTCATGAAAATAAATTCATTCCATATATGTATTAATATCAGTTACTGGGCAAAAGTTTGCTAAACTTTGTTTTTGGAAAAATAAACTCCTTTATTTCATTCAAAAACAATTCCAAATTAAACTCTTTAATTTTAGCAATTCTGAAATCTCATTTCATATAAAATAAACATCTTTATTTTAAACCTTTATTAATTAAATAAACCATTTATTTAATTAAATAAATCAAAAAAAAATTCAGTTCCTGTCCAGTGGCGCAGCTGCGCCAAGAATGTAAAGGGAACCGGCGCAACTGCGCAGCATGAAAACCAGGAACAGTAACCGGCGCAGCTGCGCAGAAATATTGCCTTGTACCGGCGTAGCTGCGCAGCTTCGTAGAATCTGAAAAATTTTTGTTGCCCAGAACTTGATCCAATCGCATATCATACATGTATGGAATCACATAGACTGATAATTAGCACAAGATTGGCTCTGATACCACTGTTGGGTTTGTACGTAACGCAATCATGCAATCAAATCACATAAATAGGACGGAAGAGCAAAAACTAGGTTTTCAAAAAATTTATACAAACCCATAACCATGATCATTCTTGTGCATCAATTATCAGTGAATATAGAAGGAGAAAAATAGAAGTATACCTTTGAAGATCCAAGCTTCCTCAGGTACAAGTTATACTCCTTTGATTCCTTTGATTCCTCTGTAGTGGCTCCTTCCCTTGATCAATGTCAGCCACCCAAATATTTGGCCTCTAACGGTGATCCACCAAGGAAGATGAAGAACTCAAGAAGATGGGTTATTGGCTTAACCCTTGTTTCTATCTCTATAGAATATGTGTACTCCCAACTCTTGAAAAAATTCACGTACCTTATTTCTGATATAAGACTCTCTTATATAGATATTAGGTTAACCCTCCTAATCCAATTAGAATAGGGTTTTATTTAATTAATTAATTACTTTTAATTAATTTATATCCTAATCTTTATTAGGATTGAGAGAGCGTACTGATATTATATTAATTCCTAAACTCCTTTAGAATTAAAATAATAATAATAATAATAATATTAATAAGACTCCTCTTATTAATTTATATTTAATATTTCTAAAATATTAAATAATAAATATTAAGCTATTTAATTTATTCTATCACCATAGATTAAATTAATTATACTTAATGCATTATTACTATCATGCCATTTTCTTCTTAAATAATTCTTCTTCCTTTTATGGTGTGACCCTTTAGGTTCTCCATATTAAACCGGTTATGAATAAATCAATTAGAACAATTCTAATCTTATTTAAATAAATAAGTTAAACTAATAATCTATTTAAATAAATAACATTTATTCTATAATAGGGATAAGCCTCCCTAGCGATCAACGACTTTCCAGATAATATAGATTTCAACATTAATCATAAAAGAACCTGTGAGTTAATAGTTACCGTACAATTCAATCCTTCCACCATACAATGTCCCAATTAAATATAAGACATGAATTTACTATCAAGTCTTAATTTATTTAATCATATGTATTTCGATTAGAAAATGCACAACTCCAAATAATGCAAATTAGAAACCTCTTTCTAATTTCATTCTACCTTGGCCAAGGATTCCTAGGTTGTCATTTAACGAATCACATAGGACATATCTCCTCTTTTACTAGAGGTGGTAGATTTTTTATTGATCATTCATTATCTCCATATGTAACTCATTATACCCGAGCATACCCTATATATGCCTTAAAAGGCCTTAAGGAATTAGTCAAAGTATAATTTGTTACATACAAGATACTATGATGATCTCAAGTCCAAGGATCACTTGTACTACTATCACATTATGAATTCCTATTGACAGGCGAGTAAAACTCCATTTGGTATTCCATAGCGAGTCACGTTCAGTGAACTTATTCTCCAATAAGCACCTACATACTTGCTTTAGTGTCTCCACACAAATGACCATGAGATCAGTCATCCTCATCCAATGAGCAAGCAACATATGTACCAATCTATCCGGATTTACTAATCCCTATTTTAGTAATCCCACAATTGGGAACTATTTTAGTTTTTAAGCTTTCTAAGAATTTAGTTCTCATTATCATGATCTCATCATGATTCTAAAAGCATTGCTTAAAACTATGGGTTATTTACATATTATAAAAACAGCACCATGTAGATAATTATATGCCTTAAATGAATATTTTATTAATAAATAAATAAGATTGTTTACAAAGTATGTGCTTTATCATCATACATGACTGGCTTGTATGCACACTACTATCAATAAGGGGGCTCGTTTGTGGCAAGAAAGGGCATGATATATTGGCCCTAAGCCCTAGTTCCTCTCTTCTCTTCCTTTACATCTTGTTTAGTCTAGATTAGGAGTAGATTAGAGAGTATATTTGTGCTAGTTTAGTATTAGTTAGTTAGATTCTAGGGTTTTGTTAGTGTGTGAAGATTGAAGCAAGAAGATTGACATCAAGGGTCCAAGCTTGGTGAAAGATTTGAAATCTCTATCCTTAATCTCTCTTTGCTATTACATTGTATATTTAGATGATGTTATTGAATCTTGTGGATAATATACTTGAGTTATTTATGGCTTAAGCTTATTTTGAGGTTCCAATGGAACCTTTTGAGTAGTTTACTTTGATATGCTTCCATGCTTGTCTCTTTGATTGTTATATGACTGTCTATTACGATTCTTGCTTGCATTGCTTAATTGATTCGCGAACAATTACTGTGATAACCTATGTGGACTTGAAAGACAAAGCATAGGTTTAGATCTAATCGTAGTAGCTGGTGATTGTGCATTCACATGGCATTGGATGTATGATTTGTGCTTAGGATAGACATATACCGAAGCACCGTCCGTAGTCAATAGAGGACTTGACCTTAAACCCTATTTATTTGTAAACACCATAGGTATATAGGGGTTTAGATAATGTGGGTGTTCACGTGCGTTCTATCATCTGGAGATTGCACGTGATATGGAGTAGGCGCATCGAAAGATGGCCTTCTCTCACGTTCGTGTTCTCGGCTAACTATCTTGACTATTAATTTGACCTAATTGGAAGTATGTCGATTTAGATGAATCATTAGGGGAAATTGGAATCTCTTGTCTTCATTATCTGATTTTAACTCTAGAATTAATTAGTTTAAGTTAATTGCTTGCCTAGTTTAACTTAGTTTTAATTTATCCTCTTTACCATCCGTTTAAATAAGACTGAGATGATTATGTTCTAGTGGTTTGATGTCTTTTATCCATTAATTCTCTGTGGGACGATATCTGTACTTACACTTTATTACTCGTTGGCCGCGTATACTTGCGCGAATATATTGACCGATAAATTGGCCAACAAGTTTTTGGCGCCGTTGCCGGGGAGTTATTTGGATAACTGTTTGCCAACATTAGTTTCAATCAAATTAGTCTTAATTTAAACATTTTATTTTTAATTAATTCTCTTCCTATATTCTCTTCTCAGGTACAATGGACTTGCGTTTCTATCCATGGAACTATACAAGACAAGAGCAACCAAGGGAAGCGAGCACTGATGGACTCGACCCAATTGCCACACTCTCAGCAAAGTTAGAGGAGCTCTAGAGAAAGTTGGATACTGTTTCAGTCCAACAGAGTCGAGAGCCAGTGACTTCATATGACCATGGTGCTGGAGCTTATATGAGCCTTCAGGAGCCTATCAGTTTTGGACAAGAGCAGTATGGGGGTGAGCACTCCTATAGTGAACCGTATCCCGATTATCGACAAGACTGGGGTTATCACCCAAACCCTTAATCAGCCTACTATCAAGACCAACACTGGGATCCAAATCCCGCATACGCCCTAGAATGTACCTTCTAGACTCCAGTTTACGAGCCTCAACACAATTTTGAGGGAGACACAGAAAACGCAAGCTTGGAGGAAGGAAGTGGCATAGAATCACTAAAGGACATCTTGAATGAGCAACAGAAGTCATTCAAGAATATCTAGAATTGGGCAGAGCAAATTAGCAAGGCCTTGATGATAGAGAAAGAACAAGGGATTCAAACCAATACTGCGAGCTATCAAGATATATGCGAACCAAGTCTAATTTATGCACCCGAACCCATATACCAGTCCCCGAGTTTACAAGGAGAGCAGTCTTCAATGGAATTCATGTATGCAAGCTCAGAAAACCAAAAGGAGTTGTTTGGGAGCCCAGAAGAATCGAGCCAGAATTTTCAATATCAGATGGCCCCCATCAACCATGCTTCTACCGGTGAGACGCAGTACATGGATCCCGTGGCTGAAATAGAAAAGGAAGGATTGGATAGTTTGTTGGGGAACTCATTAGCATCAACGCATGAGACCTTGATTGAACAAGAGCAGTCAATTGAGGATCTTCAGACTTGGGTAGAGCAAATTAGTACAGCTTTAAGGAATGAGGAGGTGATTGAGCAAGTAAATAAAGCTCAAGATAGTCAAAGTCTAATGCCTCAGATGACTGAAGCCGTGAGTAATGATCCCCAGGATACTTGGTGCTATGAAATGGATGCAGAAACTGATGGAGATTCAGAAGTGCACTTGCAACTAGATGAGCATAAGGCAATGGAAATAGAGAAGCCAATTGGGGATGTGGAGTACAAATGTGAACCAACAGTGGAAATCCCCCAAGAGCCTTCTCAGCCTTCGTGGAACAAGCCAGTCAAGTTTTCACACCCTTTCCCCCTTGGAAGCCACATTACAGAGCCGAATCTCGATGATATGAGAGAGTCCGCCAGCTTCAAACCATGGTGGTCAGAAGAGAAGAGAATAGAAGAAAAGTCCATTGTGTGGTCTATGCCTCCATGCCCCGATCATTTCACATACACAACGGAACCCTTGCCTAGCTCCCCAACCTTCAGGACGGGGAATTCTTTTACTTATCCAATGCTAGGTAGTTTAAATCTGCATCCGCTCCTACTGGGAAGCTGCCAGAGTCACACAGCGATTCTGATGGATAGAGGGGTTCTCCAGTATCGTCGAGGAGTCGGATAGCAGTGGTCAGACACAGTCTAGCTAGAAGACTATAAATCAAGCGCTCGATGGGAGGCACCCCATCATTTCTCTTTCTCCCTCCTTGTTTAATTCTCCATTTCCTGCTTTCTATCATACTTCCCTCCCCCTTGTTTAATTCTTATTAGTTTAGTATTTAGTTTAAAATTTCTGAATGCTCGTAGATTAGGAGTTCCATGCCTACATTTTTGAACTTAGGCATTAGTGCATATCTTTTTGGGACCATGAAGCTTATGGCATATATTTTGATACACTTGCACATTGCGTATACGCCTTTAGAGAATTTTTGGGAATATAAATGCATATATCTTTCCATGTTCATTCTCTTGATGTAAATAGATTTTATATACTTTTGTTAGTCTAGGAGGGCTTAATAAGTATTGTCTGCGTATTTCAGGTCAAAGGCTGCTCGGAGTGAATGAAAAGCAAAAGCCAACCTCAGTTCATGCCAAAAATCTGCAGCAACAAAATCTGATGGTCCGCGGGACGCGCCCAATCCAAGGCATTACCACGCGCGGCCGCGCCACACATAAACTGGGCCTGTCTTGGGAAAAATCCTGCAGATTTTGGGGGGTACCACTTCATGTCAATTATTAGCAGCCCCCAAGCCTCAGTCCCTATAATCCCAAACCCTCAGTTCCTTAATGCAATCCCTCATCTCTTCCATTTTACGCAATTCCCCCCCCCCCCCCACTACAAGCCTTAGTTTTGAAAACCTCCTACCTCCTCAATCCAAAGTACCAATTCTCATCCACCTCATCCTCTCAACCTGATCAATTGAGATATTGAGTGTGGGATCTCTAGCAGAGCAAGATTGATATGGAGTTAGGTTGGTTTGTTGAGTACAGTGTTGAGCGGGGTTTATTTTTCCAGAGCAGAGAGAGGCGGGGAAACTTCTGAGAGGGCGCCATTTCATTTCATGCACCATCAGAAGCCAAATAGGGGAGTTTCTTTTTACCTTTACCTTCAATGGGGACATTGAATAGTTTAAGTTTGGGGGTATTGGCTTTATTTTGCATATAGGGTAGTTGCATTCATATTGCATATTGTATTTGTTTATTTAGTGTATGTAGGTTGTAAATAGTTAAAATTTGTGAAAATTTTAAAAATTTTCTTTTGTTTTTGCATTCTGTGTTAGAGCATACTACATGAATCTAGTTTTCAGTTGGTTAGTTATGTATGTTGCATGTGAAGAAACTGAAATCACTTGATTGTTGAACTGATTTGAGACTTAAGCCTGATTTCATGGTCATATATGTAAATCCTTAACTGTCAGATACTGTGTAACCAGTAAGCACGATAAAGTAAACACCATGATATGCTGAGTTTAAATGTTTACATAATCGTCTTCTAGTGGAAAAACTATGTTTTAATAAAAGAGTTTCAGTTCGCATATAATAATAACTAGACTGTTAAAAGCTTAAGTTTGGGGGAAACAGGGGACATGCATGATTTATGCGGGGAGATGGAGCGTAAGACGCACTCCCTTGCAGGAAAAGAAAAAGAAAAAGAAAACAAAAGAAAATGCATTGAAAAAGGAAAAAAATAGAATAAACACTTCGGCTACGTCGAGTTCTGTGGCCTTTGATATTCGAGCAAGTAAGCCGTCGGGGTGTCTCTGCACCCAGCGCCCTAAGGCCGTCTAGTCTAGGAGTCGTTGGTCGAAAGCTCGCTACATGGGTATCATTGAAAAGCCTAAGAGGACTAGGCATTGCATAGTCAATTGTGTACACGAGAAAGTGCGAATACGCCCTCGTAAGTAATAAAAGCCTAATGAACACCCCCTTGTTGACTCTTAACTTTAGTAATACATGGTCTTGGTTAGAACTTATATGATTTACTGCTTTTCTTAAGTTGAAGCTTGTTTTTCCCCTAAGAAACATAGTATGCGATATATTTGTTCAAAGCATGTTTAATGGTTGCCAGGCACACAACGCACAATACATCAGTGCTGACAGTTTTGGATTTGCAGAATATGCCTTATAGTCTTGTTTTGGGTAGCTTATCTATTTCGACTATCTCGTGGTTTTCTGAGACATTGCTTTGAAAGTTCAATGCTGGCTGGGAACTTGGATTCGCATTCATGATAGTGTAGGTTGCATACATTGTAGATACTGCATTGCACCTTTTGTTTAGTTTTGTTTTGGTTACTTGAGGGCAAGCAACATTTAAGTTTGGGGGTATTTGATAAGTGGATTTTATGGCCACTTATTCGGATAGTAACCAACTCATTCTGTTGCTTAAACTCAAGTATCATTGTGCCTTTTATGTGTTTTTGCTTTGTTTTGTGATTTTCAGGTTTAGAAACTCTCCGGGTGCAAATTGAGCTTAAAAGGGCAAAAGAACGCTTAAATGGGACAAAGCACTGAAATGGGCTTAAAGCATTAAGATAGCATGGGTGTGGAAGCAATGAAGGTGATGCCACGAGTCTAGAGGCCAAAAGGAGCAAAAATGGCCTTTGAAGCAAAAAATGGAAAGGAAGTGCAATCCGGACATCGTTTGGGTGGTTCACGTTCATTTCATGTTCTTGGATTGGAACTTGGTTCATATTGTAGAGCATCTTATAAGCTTTCCGGAACATCTTGAATCATCCAAATCGGATTTCGAAGGCGAGAGTTATGCCCTGTATACCAACAGACGTCAAACATCACGGTTTTGAGTTTTCATGCACAGCTGTCACTTGGAGCTCAATTTCAGCCTTCATCCATCCATTATTTCTCAATGCTTAAAGAATGAAAGTTGTAGAGCTCTTCGATAGCTTCGATTTGACAGGTGGCAGGCCTCGTAACTCCTCCTAGATCAAAAGTTATGGCCGTTTTACCAGAGGACTCTGCAGTAGAAAATCCTTGGCGCGGGAGCGCGGATTTCTAGGGTATTTTGGGTGCGGCCGCGCCAGTCTTCAGCTGTGCCAGACTTGACTTTTCAATTGAACGGGACTTGGCTTTGGATTGGGATATAAGGGGGCTCGTTTGTGGCAAAAAAAGGCATGATATATTAGCCCTAAGCCCTAGTTCCTCTCTTCTCTTCCTTTACATCTTGTTTAGTCTAGATTAGGAGTAGATTAGTGCTAGTTTAGTGTTAGTTAGTTAGATTCTAGGGTTTTGTTAGTGTGTGAAGATTGAAGTAAGAGAATTGACATCAAGGGTCCAAGCTTGGAGAAAGATTTGAAATCTCTATCCTTAATCTCTCTTTGCTATTAAATTGTATATTTAGATGATGTTATTGAATCTTGTGGATAATATACTTGAGTTATTTATGGCTTACGCTTATTTTGAGGTTCCAATGGAACCTTTTGAGTAGTTTACTTTGATATGCTTCCATGCTTGTCTCTTTGATTGTTATATGACTGTCTATTACGATTCGTGCTTGCATTGCTTAATTGATTCGCGACCAATTACTGTGATAACCTATGTGGACTTGAAAGACAAAGCGTAGGTTTAGATCTAATCGTAGTAGCGGGTGATTGTGCATTCACATGGCGTTGGATGTATGATTTGTGCTTAGGATAGACATATATCGAAGTACCGTCCGTAGTCAATAGAGGACTTGACCTTAAACCCTATTTATTTGTAAACACCATAGGCATATAGGGGTTTAGATAATGTGGGTGTTCACGTGTGTTCTATCATCTGTAGATTGCACGTGATATGGAGTAGGTGCATCAAAAGATGGCCTTCTCTCACGTTCGTGTTCTCGGCTAACTATCTTGACTATTAATTTGACCTAATTGGAAGTATGTCGATTTAGATGAATCATTAGGGGAAATTGGAATCTCTTGTCTTCATTATCTGATTTTAACTCTAGAATTAATTAGTTTAAGTTAATTGCTTGCCTAGTTTAACTTAGTTTTAATTCATCCTCTTTACCATCCGTTTAAATAAGACTGAGATGATTATGTGCTAGTAGTTTGGTGTCTTTTATCCATTAATTCTCTGTGGGACGATATCTGTACTTACACTTTATTACTCGTTGGCAGCATATACTTGCGCGAATATATTGACCGATAAATTGGCCAACACATATTTAGATTCAAGATGAGACTTAGGAACTATTCCTTGTTCTGTAATAAAATTTTCAACCGAAACATCAACTTGCAGCTTCACTTAAAGTTTATACACTCTGTCTTTGTCACTAAACCAACAACCTTTTGCTGTTTGGAATCTTTCCAATTCACTGCACCAGCTTTCAAGGTAACGACTTATCCTAAAGTGGATTTGCTGTCGTCTTGCTCAGTCTGAAAACTTGAGTCTGTTTAGTCCTCTAGTTTAATTCAGACTCATCATGGGTCATGATGACATCCTTAGTGTCAGTTAAGTACTTTAAGATGTTTATCACTGTCCTACAGTGATCTTTTCTAGAATATGACTGATCAACATCAAGTCTCGTATATTTCATTGCACACATGATAGTAACTCATGCGATCTCTCTTTTATTGAGGATAATTTAGAGAGATACACTCCATGTCTCATCACCATGAGACACTTTTGGAGTTTGTCATGCTAAACACCTTTAGCATCTAATGAATATACGTTCCTTGGGTTAAGCCGAACATCTTTTTAAATCTATCTATATAGATTTATATCCCCAATGTAGGATATTCTACTCAAATCACTCATGGAGGAATATTTAGACAACTTTATTTTGATCGATTATAGCATAGGAATGTTATTCCCTATCAGTAATAAATCATCAACATATAATATAAGGAATGAAACAGCGCTCCCACTAATCTTCTTGTATACACTTGGTTCATCCTCATTTTTGATAAAATCAAACTTTTTGATTGTCTCATCAAAACGAATGTTCCATTTACGAGAAGCTTGCTTCAATCCATAAATGGATCACTGTAGTTCATATACATGATTTGCTTCAACCATTGAAAGAAATCCATCTGGCTGTATCATACATACATTCTCCTCTAATAATATATATTTGATGAAGGGCGTCTCCACGTCCATTTTTGCCAGATCTAGTAATAATAAGCTGCAATCGCAAGTAAAATCCAAATGGACTTGAGCATTGTTTCAAAGATCTATTTTAGATTTTATGGTCATCTACTATTTCCCTGAGTCTTTATTACTCATAGCCTGTTCGTAATTCAATGGATCATCATCATTCATGACGTGTACCTCATCGTCATCCTCTGTGACGAATTCATACCTTTCAGGTATCTTCGGTACTCCTCCAGATTTATGAATAGAGTGTTGTACAGTAGGTGTCTCTACTTGGACAGGTTCATCCAATTGATAGTTCTTGAATTTCTTCAAGATCTATTTTCCTCCCACTAGCCCCTTGAAGGAATATACTCCTTTTCCAAGAAGGCAGCGTGTTTCGCAACAAACCCCTTTTGCTCAGTAAGATTTGTAAAAATAGTATCCCAAACTTTCTTTAGGATATCCTACAAATGTGCACTTATCAGATCTTATCCCAAGCTTATCATTTTGAAACCTTTTTCACATAAGCTGGACGTCCCCAAATCTTAACACGCTTAAGACCAGGTTTCCTCCCTGTTCACATCTCATATGGAGTCTTGGGAACGAATTTTTAGGGGGCCTTATTTAGTATATATGTAGCCGTTTAAAGGGCATGACCTCAGAACAAAATTAAAAGATTGGTAAAACTCATCATGGAATGAACCATGTCCAACAATATTCGATTTCTCCTTTCAGATACTCTATTTAACTGTGGTGTACTTGGTGGAGTCCATTATGAGATTATACCTATACCGTTACCTTTGAGACAATTGAGAAACTCACCACTTAAGTATTATCTACCTCAATCTGATCGAAGAATCTTAATACTTTTCCCGTTTGTTTCTCTACTTCACTTCTGAACACTTTGAACTTTTCAAATGATTCAGATATGTATTTCATTGAATACACATATCCAAATCTTGAGTGATCATCAGTGAAAATAATAAAATAAGAATACCTTCCTCGTGCATTGGTTGTCATAGGTCCACAAACGTCTGTGTGAACCAACGCTAACAACTCTGTAACTCTTTCTCTTTTTCACTAAAAAGAGATTTAGTCATTTTACCCATGCGACAAGATTCACAAGTTGGATATGATTCATAATCGGATAACTCTAAGATCCCATCCTTTTGCAACTTGAATAATCTTGTTTCATTAATATGACTGAGTCTACAGTGTCACATATAGGTATAATTAATATCATCTCTTTTCCTTTTCTTAGTTTGTTCTATTTGATATATATTTTTATGCAAGTCAAGTATGTAAAGTCCATTTCGCAAATTACCAACACCATATAAAATATTGTTATTATAAATAGAACAACTGTTGTTTTTTATTATAATTTTAAATCCATCCATATCTAATACAGAAATAGAAATAATATTTCTAATGATATTTGGAACAAAATAACAATTATTTGAATAAATGGACTTGCCCGCAGGCAATGCTAAACAATAAGTGCCTACAGCTAATGCAACAACCTTTGCTCCATTTTCCACTCGTAGGACAACCTCATCCTTGTTCAGCTTTCTACTTCTGACCAGTCCCTGCACATTATTACATATGTGAGAACCACAGCCGGTATCCAATACCCAAGTAGAATTTTGACTTTTAAAAAAATTAATTTTAATCATGACAAACATTGATTAGAAGTCGAAGCTTCTCCAAGCTTCTTCTTTGCCAGAAACTTCTTGCAGTTCCTCTTCCAATGACCCGGATCGTTACAATGAAAGCACATTCCTTTGCTAGCTGGATCAGGTTTCTTTTAATCCTTTCTGTTCACCTTGCCCTTAGCCTTTTTAGATTTCTTCTTTTCAGAAGATACCTTGGGCCTCTTCTTTTCTTGAAGAATCATCCACCATTAAGACATGGTTCTTCTTGGATAAGAAGTGACCTTTTGCAATTTTCAGCATGTAAAGTAATTCAGTCAACCTGACATCTAACTTATTCATGTGAAATTAACAACAAACTGCGAGAAGGTCTCAGGGAGTGATTGCAAGACCAAGACTCAACTCCCCATCCATGAGGAACCCAAGTTGTCCAAGGTGTTCAATCAGATTGATCATCCTTAAGACATGAGTCTTGATGGCAGTACCATCGGCCATCCGAGATCGGAAGAGCTCCTTAGATATCTCATATCTAGCAGTTATATTTTGTTCACCATACAACTCCTTGAGGTGAATCAATATAGTAGGAGCATCCATGTTTTCATACTGATGTTGAAGCTCGTTATTCATGGATGCGAGCATGATGCAATGAGCCCAAGTTGCATCATTTTGCCACTTTACAATAGTGGCAATCTCTTCCTCATAGGCTGTTTCTAGAACAGTTCCAGGGATAGGTGAATTTAGAACATAAGAAATCTTTTCAGCAGTGAGAACTATTCTCAGATTCCTTAACCAGTCCGTGTACTTCGGCCCGGTCAGTTTATTAGCATCAAGTATGCTACGCAGTGAAATTAGTGAGTTTGACATTTTTAAATTTCTGTATGTGAATAGACAATATTTTAGCAAACATTCATTTAATTAATTTTATATACCAAAATAAATTAGATCTTATTTTAAATTGGTATCTTCCACTATTTTCTTCAAACTATATTACCCTCACTTATATAGTTCGACAACATCTAATTAAAGATTTGTTAGTGAGAATAAAGATCCCATTTCAAATGTATATAGCCTTGTGGATAGCACAATAAACGATATATAAATAAATAGGTAGACAACTCTTTGTCAATTACATCAACATGTAACTCCTTTTTATTTTGCCTCTTAAATCATAATAGTCAAGTGTGTGCACATCCGAACTAAAATGATTTAAGTTAAGTCCAATGCAGCACTTCCATAAATTCAAAAAAGAAAAGTATTGTCCTTATGGATAGCACAACAAAATAATATTGTTCAATTTTCTCAATAAGCATCAAATGTGATTAAATTAATATCTTAAATACGCAATACTTGCCTTGTGGATAGCACAACAAACTCGTATTAAATATTTAATACTCTATTAATTTATCATGCTAGAAGGCGACGTTCGATATTCCAAATATCATTGAACACTTTAGACTTAATATGATTTCTTTGAGGGATTTATTATTATTTGTCTCATCTTGTTTAGCGCGCATGCACATATATATATATATATATAAAAAATACGCGTCATTTTATTAAATATGCGAAGCACGTTTGCATAAAATATAATATATATAATACTTAGCATGCACATATAGAATACTATATTCTACCTGGATTGATTATGGACTTTTATTCTAATTTGGTTCACTAGAGCCACCAAGTGAACCAAAAGATCAAATCTAGGAGTGCAAGAATTTAAATTTAAACGTAACTATTACATTTAAAACTTGGGCTCCATACAAACGGGTCTTCACGCGCTCCTTGCTCCTTGGTCTCCAATTTTTTCAAGATAATTCTAACTATTTCTATTACATTAAACTATTTAATTTAAATAAAAACCTTGATCAGCAGTCAAGGGGATGTACATATGAGGGAGATAGAATTTTACATCAAAAAAAAAAATCAAAGAAGACGGGGTACGCAGACCCCATTTAATAAAACTCATTCATTCAAGCATTTAACTAAAATAAAATCCAATCACATTGGTCAATAGTCCCATAATCAATCACATTTATTATCATACATATCACCATATACATCAATAAATAGACATGCGTCTCATGAATTAAAATTATTCCATATATATATATATATATATATATATATATATATATATATGTGTGTGTGTGTGTGTGTGTGTGTGTGTGTATATATATATATATGAGTATCATTTAATGGGCAATTTTAAATTGCATGAAATCCAATTTTAAGATTAAAATAAACTCTTTATTTTAATTATAAAATTATTAAGAATATTATATATATATATATATATATATATATATATATATATATATATATAGTAACTATATGTATAATAAAGGACTAGTACTTTATTACTATATATATATATATATATATATATTGTAAAACCCCAAATTTTATGAATAAGATTTAATTTTCTTTATATATTATTTGAAATAGTAAGGTGTTGATTTAATAAATGTGATAAGTTATGGGTGAGATGTGCAAAGTTTACAAAGTAAGCAAATGGTTATAAAATATTCGTTGTGTCGGGGAATATTCGTTTGGTCGAGGAATATTCTTTTTATCAGAGAATATTCGTACGACGGCGTAGTCATTGGTGGACCCCACAACGGAATAAATGTCGAATACAGAAAGCGATAGAAGTAACCTTTTATAAAAATAACGGCAAAACTTTTACCGTTAAACAGTTGAAATACTCGATGGTTAAAATACAGTAATACGCGGTGCTGCACAGTAGCTGCACAGTAGCACATGGTATTGCACAGTATTTTGAATTATTAGTTCTTACGTAAGAAGCCACTCATTCAGTATTTGTTACAGTAATTACTGTTCAATATTTTATATTATTGATCCAATAATTGCTACATTGATATTTTATATTAGTGATTCAATAATTGTCATTGCACAGTATTTCAAATTATCAAATCAGTAATTCATATTATTTAAATAATATTATTAGATAGCATTATTGACAATGTCTAGAAAGTTCTGTCGAGAAAAGGGGTTAGGTTATATAATTGCGCGCCAATGAGGAAAAATCCTTATCGGAAAGCCCCCTCTTTCCTGGGAACGACCTAGTTGTCAATATTGTAGTTCTGTAATATTATTTGTGAATAATTAATTTTTGATATATATATGATAAGGAAATATTTATTCAATGTGGATTTATACGGAGGAATTTTTTTAACATGTGACATTTGTTGAAAATTGGTATTTTATCTTTTTCGATAAAATAATTTATTCAAATTTATTATTATAATATTACATTATAGTAGTATGATGTGAATATATAATAGTATGATTTTTATAATTTGAATGGTAACATTATTATAGTAAATTCATGGTATAAAAGTAAAATGAGGTGGAAGAGAACAAATTGAATTTGAATTCTTATGATGTAAGTAATGATGTCATCGGAATGATGAGGTAAGCACTGATGTCATCGGAACGATGAGGTAAGCAATGATGTCATAGGATCGATAATGTAAGCGATGATGTCATAAATTATGGCAAAAAGACTATTTTACCCTTACTCTACCAAGCCTATAAATAGAAGCTCATTTCTTCATTATTTCTCACCAATTCACTAAAGCTTTAGAGAGAGAAAGTATAGAGAGAGTAAGAGAGAAAGAAGAAGAGTATTCTGCTATTACACTAGTGCAGTCTCTAAATTTTTATTAAGATAAGGGGTATTATTTCTTTCGTATTCATGAAGAGAGTTATTTTTTCTTTCAATACTCGTAAGGGTTGTTATTTCATTCTTTATTATTCTGTTGGAATAACCTGTCTACGCGGGCTACCGCATGCATGGTGAAATCCTATTGTTATTCCATTCTTTATTATTCTGTGGGAATAACCTGTCTACGCGGACTACCGCATGCCTGGTGAATAACCCTTCATATTCAGTTGTTATTAAATTGTGGAAATAATCTGTCTGAGCGGACTACCGCCTGACGGGTGAAAATTCAATTGTAGTTTTGTATATTGTTTCATGTCAGATTCCTAACTCTAAACTTACTACGGTAAGTATTGCTTCTATAATTTCTGAAATGATCATAAATTTTCTTGAGTTTTACGCTTAATCTAGTATCATTTCACCAGAATAATTTTCTGAACTTTCTCGTGAAATTTTTATCTTTTCATGTTGAGTTACTATTCATGAGTTACTATTCACGGGGTACTATTCATGGTAAAAAAAATTCTTTGATTGGATCCAGGTCTTGATCTTCATTCTTGAACTCTGGATAAATTCTCTAATATTTGTCCTTTATCTTACTAAATCTGTTATTCGTATTGTTTTTCATCATCCTCAGTCCTAAATGGTGATATAACTGAATATCTTTGGCCTGTAGTGCAAAGATGAATGATTATTTGATGAATATCTTTGGCCTGTAGTGCAAAGATGATTATCTGATGAATATCTTTGGCTCGTAGTACAAAGATGGACAGGTGTTGAGATGAACATGACCAACTGGTGATACAATGAATATCTTTGGCCCATAATGCAAAGATGAATAGTTGATTCGAGATGTATATTGATTGATGTTACAGGGAAAAAATATTGATGATGGACTTTTAAATCAAAGAAGATAGTAGACATCATTTTTTACTTAACTCTTCTAATGAATTGTTATTTCCGCTGCAGCTGTTGATCTAAAACTTGTTGTCCATAATATTTTATCTGATTTGTTGAAGACTAACAATAATTTATTCTGCATTATCGTAGTCATAATATTCTTTACTGGGCTAGTTGAGCTCACCCTTTTCTTCCATTGTTCTCTTCAGGAAATGAGAATATCGAGGGTACTAGTCGGGGAATGGAGTGATGGTCCGAGATAGAGTTGTAGAAGTCCTCACTATTTTTTTGTAAAATAGTGTGATAATAAATGTAATGAGGACTTAGTTTAAATGTTTATATTTTTTACATGTCTGTATTGACACTCACAGTTGTGTGATTGTATTTTGCACGACCGTTTGATATAAAAGATTGTATTTGGATTTTGTTGAGTGTATTTGGCGACTCAGAATGGGTTGGGTTGATTGGACCAATTCTGAGGGCGTCACACACACACACACACATATATATATATATAACAAAACACAATTGAATTTGAATTTCTCGCTCAACTCAAAAATCATCTGGGCCGTTCAAAATTTGGGATAAATCTCGTCGTCCAAAGCTAAATAGTGTCAGAGGCACGGACGGGCACGGCTAGTATATATATATATATATTCGAGCCCATAATCATGCTTCATGTCACCTTTATTTGGAAATCCTGGTGAGTTATAACTTCTGGTATACCTTTTTAAAACCATTGAATTCGTGGGCTTCTTTTCTTAATAACCCGTGGTTCATTTTTGAATCACCTAATGGATTAAAACCACGGATTCCAGAAAAAATGGGTTTCCGTCTTTTTTTCTTTTTTTCATAAACAAAATAATTTATACAATTAATTATGCCCAATAAATTATTCTAAATACATACTCATACATATATAGAATCCAAAACGATTAATAATTGCATAACGATTTGGCTCTGATGCCACTGTTGGGTTTGTACGAAATTATGGGCGCAATCAAATTATAAAATTAGCGAAAGCATGGTATATCAGAGTTTAAAAATTTCTACAAAACCATTACCCGGATCATCCTTTATGCAAATTATTAATTTAAAACGATAAATAAGAAGTTATGGAATCATACCCTTGTAGAACGAAACTTCCACATGTACAAGTTCAACTCCTTATTTTTCGTGATCTCCTTAAATTTCTGGGTTAGATTCCTTTCTTTGATCAACGTTAGCCACCCAAGTGTTTGGCCTCTAGAGATGATCCACCAAGGAATAGGAATTATCAAGAAGGAGAGTAGTTGGCTAAACCCTAGATTTCTATCCACTATAGAAAAGGAGTACTCTACAACAATTAGAATTGCATCAACTAATATCTAACATAAGACTCTTCTTATATAGATATTGGTCAACCCTTCTAATCCTATTAGACATAGGTTTTCATTTAATTAATTAAACTCCTTTAATTAATTAGGCTTCCCAATATATTGGGATTTAATTCATTAAAATCCTTAAATTAATTTGCCTCCTAATCTTATTAGGAATAAATGAGAGTACTAATATTAAATTAATTTCTAAACTCTTTTAGAAATTAAAATAATAATAATTGTAATAATATTAATAAGACTCCTCTTATTAATTAATATTTAATATTTCTAAAATATTAAATAATAAACATTAAGCTATTTAATTTATTCTATCACCATAGATTAAATTAATTACACTTAATGCATTATTACGATTATGTCATTACCTTCTTAAATAATTATTCTTCCTTTTATGGTGTGACCCTTTAGGTTCTTCATATTAAATCGGTTGTGAATAAATCAATTAGAACAATTCTAATCTTATTTAAATAAATAAATTAAACTAATAATCTATTTAAATAAATAATATTTATTCTACAATAGGGATAAGCCTCCCTAGCGATCAACGACTTTCTAGATAATATAGATTTCAACATTAATCATAAAAGAACTTGTGAGTAAATAGTTACCGTACAATTCAATCATTCCACCATACAATGTCCCAATTAAATATAAGATATGGAATTACTGTTAAGTCTTATTTTATTTAATCATATGTATTTCGATTGAAAAATGCAAAACTCCAAATAATGCAAATTAGAAACTCCTTTCTAATTTCATTCTGCCTTGGCCAAGGACTACTGGGTTGTCATTTAACGAATCACATAGGGCATATCTCTTCTTTTACTAGAAGTAGTAGATTCTTTATTGATCATTCATTATCTCCATATGTAACTCATTATACCCAAGCATACCCTTTGATATACCCTAAAGGTCTTAAGGAATAAGTCAAAGTATAATTCATTACATACAAGATACTATAATGATCTCAAGTTCAATGATCACTTGTACTACTATCACATTAAGAATTCTTATGGACAGGCAAGTAAAACTCTATTAGGTATTCCATAGCGAGTCACGTTCAGTGAACTTATTCTCCAACAAGCACCTACATACTTGCTTTAGTGTCTCCACACAAAGGATTGTGAGATCAATCATCCTCATCCAATGAGCAAGCAACATATGTACAAATATATTCGAATTTACTAATTCCTTTTTTAGTAATCCAACGATTGGGAACTATTTTAGTTTTAAGCTTTCTAAGAATTTAGATCTCATTAGAATGATCAACATCATGATTCTAAAAGTATTGCTTAAAACTATGGGTTATTTACATATTATAAAAACAGCATCATGTAGATAATTAAATGCCTTTAAGAAGTGAATACTTTTATTAATAAATAAATAAGATCATCTCCAAAGTATATGCTTTATCATCATACTTGATTGGCTTGTATGCATACTACTTTCAAGATGGACTGTTGATTACCATGATCATTGGTTTTACAGTTATATGTCTTTGGCCCGTAGTGTAAAGATAGACTATTGATTGACATGACCATGGGTGTTACAGTTAAATATCTTTGGATGTAGTGCAAAGATAAATTAATGGCATAATTATAAACATAAACTGTTAATTGGTATAACCATGACTTTTGGTGTTTCAAGTAAAGACAGGTGATGAAAGTTCTTTTTGTCTTGGGTACAACGAAGAACTGTTGATTGGTGTTACAGGAGTAAGATATTGATAATGAATTTTTAATTTGAAGAAGATAGTAGACATTATGCTCTACTTGACTCTTCTAATGGATTGTTGATTCTGCTGCAATTATGGTTGAAATTTTTTATCATCTACTATATGTTTCAAATATCTGATTTATTACTGATGAATGCTATTGATAATTTAATTATCTTAGTCATGATATTTTTACTGGCCTATTTGTGCTCACCCCTTTTGCTTCACAATTCTTTCAGGAAATAAAAGTGTAGCTGGGACTAGCATTGAGAACAGGGATATAAAGTGGTGTTTCGAATTAGTCGTGATCCTCATCTAGTTATAGAACAGGGTGACATAATAACTGTACTGAGAACTTAAATGTGTGTGTCATATTTTATACGTCATTTAATAGTTGATTTTGGTGAACCAAATAGGGTGATGTGAACCCGAATTTAAAAACGTCAAAATTGCACCCCATTAGAATGATGAGAACAGAAATCTTCTCGGGTTCCTTTGAGTATTTAAAATATTTGTTGCTGTATTTTATATAGCATTGTAATAATTTGGGTGTGAATACTGTCGTATTTTATACGGTAGGGTAATAGTTGTAGATAGGAAGATTTGTATTTGGATTTTGTTGTATGTATTTCTGGCGACTCAGAATGGGATGTGTGGACCTATTTTGGGGGCGTCACATTATTAAAACGTAAGCACATAAAGTCTTTTATTATTCATTTTCAATGAAATCCTTAATTCATTCCTTAGAACTCGATAAGAGTTTACCACCACTATATTTTCAATCTCCTATAAGGCTATTTTCTAAGGTTTTTTTCACCTAACATTCATAACCTAAAGATCTGATACCAACTTGTAACACCTCCAAATTCGGGTACTTCATTTTTATAGAATTTGGTGTTCACTGTCCAAAATATTACATATAACTACCCAAAATAAAGGATAATAGCAACATGTAAACTTAATAAACTTAAACAATAATCCTCCCCATTAAAGGGTTACATCAATAATACTTAATCCCATGTTATCTAACATTTATTACATTCATTTGCGGAAATAACACATATAAGTAAATGAGTCCCATTACATGAACTTTATCAAATAGAATTAAACAAGTCTTCATCACTTGTTCATCTTGCCTTTGCCCTTGCTAGTGGATGGCTCGTCAGACTTTTCCACTTTAGTTGTAATATTTTATGCAAGAGGGACCAAAACAAATGCTCACTAGAATAACAATGTACAATAACAATATACAAGTCATTAACGAATAACTCAACTGAATAACCTTTCCTGTCAATGATAATCAAAATAGAAAGCTCAATAGGAACTTTAACTTTTAAATCAAGAATAGAAAATAAGATCGAAAGTAATCTGAGGGTTACAAGAACATGAACTATGTCCTAGGTTATTAAGTATCTTTACTTAAACTTTAACAGTCATAAGACTATATGGACCTTTCCTCTCGTACTCAGGGGGATCAGCCCTTTGTATAATGTATTGTGCACAAATATTTTAGCGCTTTCGCGTATTATAATCCCCTATAATAGGGTTGTTCATCTCAGCTTTGACATTAGAGTTCACACAAAAGGAAGTTTGGTTTGGAATGACTTTAAGGGCAATTTGAACATTAGAGCGTTCATCAACTAAGGATTATTTGATTCAAAAAGAATTTAGTAACGTTCACGAGTTCAATAACAACGTTATATTGTAAGAATGCTTTAGCAATGATAGGATACCAATGAATAATAATATATAAGCATCGTATATCAAAAACATGCTTTCATAAGAACTAAAGGCTTTAATCAAACAAAAGTGTTGGAAACTTTACTTGAATAACAATATAAATCAAGGTTGTGACACTTGCTCAATAGAAGAATTGAGTTAATGAACTTGCGTAACAATAACAAGTTAAGGAATAAAACTTGCTCAATGTAAGAAAAATAGGGTTTGGAAACTTGCCTCGTGTGTTAGCTACACAATTACAATACTCAGATCTCCAAAATAGCCTACATGTACCATTTAGGATATAACCACCATAGTTAGTTACATTAACACCAACTTCATTGGCTTAATCACCACCTTAGTTAATTTGTCACTCTTGCTTAAATTATGATTATTCTAATCACACAATATGAATCTAAAATTCTTATTAGCACATAATACAAGTCTTATCATTTCAATTCTCACGAACCACAAATTATAGTTTCATAACGTATCAATTCACATTTAGAACCCCCACTTTTAAGATTACAACTCAATATGAAATCTTACAACATGTTTTACATCTTACTATAGCCATCTAACAAGGTTGTATAAACATTCCCTGCGTCATCACAAAAAAACTCAAGTCTGGCCATTTTGTTCACTCTCACTGGGGTGGAGTTTTGTACTGTAGAAAGCCCGTCGGGCGGCATCCTCGCCGGGGCAGAGACTTTACACTGAGAATCTCGTCGAGACAAAGATTCCCAGAATAAGAATCTGCAGTTCGCGACTGCACTGTTCATCAGCCCAAAACTCACGAATTTCATTACTCAAAACAGAATTTTAACACACCCAAAAGACAAAGACTTCAAATAATCTTCACCAAGCATGCATACACTGATTCTAACCAACAAAACAACTACAACAACCAAATTTAAACCTTTAAATTCCAAGTTCTTGCTATAACTCCATTTTTAGACATCCTTAACGAAATCAATCACTACGAGTTCGTTTCTCAACCAAATCAGTTCATACAACTTGCATTCTTTTCTTATTTGAATGTATTAACATAAATAATAATCAATTTACAGATTAACACATGATTCAACCACTAATTTTAGTCTCAAAGTAAGTCACTTTGTACATATATCCACAAAAACTCAAATCTTCATTTAAAACATGTTTTATATGAATTTGAATTCTAAAAATCGTTTCTAGACAACATATAACAGATTATAATCATCTAATAACATATACAACAAGTATTCTAAAAAATTCATCAACCAAATCTCCAATTTTAAAAGAAAACTCAAGAACACATAAACTATGAATATTAACTGGATTATGTACCTTTAATTCCATGTTAAACTTTGTTATAAGATGAGAATGGCCTAGTTAATATTCTTCTTCCCACTTTAGTTCTCCAATTCTTCTTCTTTAATTTCACAGAACTCACAATTTTCTCTCTTTGTTTTCTCTATTTTCTCTCTACTCTTAGGCTTAAGGAAATAAAACACGTAAAATAAACTAATATATAACTTTACATAGCTTAATAAGACTACATCCGTTAAAACAACTAAGGGTCTCAGCTGTTATAATAACCAAAGGTCATAAGACCATGTTTGGCAAACCATCTCAAACTTTTTTTAAATTATTTTCATTATTCCCTTACAATAAATTATAATTTCATTTAACAAATTAATAAATCTCTAATTTAATCATTAAACTAAATTAGAACACCATCATTACACAATAGTGTAATTGTGACACCCCCAAATTCGGGTACTTCGTTTCCACATGATTTGGTGTTCACTTTCTATTTAAAACATATATCTACCAATAATAAAGAATTGCAAAACCAATTACAACCTTCATAAAACTTAAATAAGATCTTCCTTGACAAAGGATTACAACTTGTCCAAATAAAATCCCAGGGTTAACTAAACCTTAACATCAAACAAAGTAAATGCGAAAATAAAACATCGTCAACTAAATCTTATTACAATAAAATTTGAAACAACAAGCCTTCACTTGCTCATTTTTTCTTTTCCTTTACATGTTAACGAAATATCAACATTCTTGGTTTCAACTGCAAGGGGTTGTAAAATATGCAAGAGTGAGCAAACAAAAGCTCACTTGAAATACAACAGCGATATAACATAAGTGAATATTTTCAAAAGAGTTTGAACAACCTTACTTTCATCAAAATAAAGAATTGAATAATAATTCTTCCATCATCTTTAAAGTTTGAGTATAGCCTTTATCTGAGGGTCATACGACCTTGAACTATGTCCTAGGTTATAAATATTTCTATTTAAACCTTTAACAGTCATTAAGACTATAGACCTTTAACTCGTACTCAGAGAGATCAACCCTTCGTACCATGTACTGTGCACAAACATTTAACGCTTTGGCATAAATATCCCCTAATAAATAGGGTTATTCATTCTCAGTAATTGAATACAAGTCCGCACCAAAGAAAGTTTGGTTTGAATAGGTAAAGGAACTTTGGAGTTCAACTATCATCAACTAAGGAGTAGTTGAATCGACTCACAATGCTTTAACAGTTCAATAATATAAGAATCATGAACCAATTGTAAGATATAGAAACAATCTACATAATAAGTAAACATGCTTTAGAAATAACTTAAAGCAACTGAAAGAATATGTACATCTTACTTGAACAATTAAGTCAAGATCACAACACCATGACAATAATTACATTATGAACCTTGGAATATAATATAACTTGTACAATACATAACAAGTTAAGAATCGAAAATAAACTTGCATGACATATTGAGCAAGGGTTAGAGAACTTGCACAATAAAAAGATGCATTAATAAAGCTTGCATAGCGTACAAGAATAGTTTAGGAAGCTGTTACAAAGTAAATAACGATTTTAGAAATAGAAACTTGCTTAACGTATAAGAATAAGGATTACAGAACTTGCCTCAAGCGCAAGCTACACTTTAATAACTACAATCACTTTCACAATTACCCTACACATATACATTACGTTCAAAACATGTATTAGTACCCAACTACAACGTTTAAATCATTGAACTTCTTACTCAAGTCCAACTCACAACGTTGTTTACAACATAGGTTGCTAACTAGCCACATACGTGAGTATAAACTCACGACATACATTCATAAGCTTATAATGCTTTAATCGTGTGGTGTACCTTATGAAAGTAACACACTCATACACATGTAATATATTCATATAAAACTTCAATCTATCTTAAACACATCAAAAGCATGTTATCTTATTACCTATTACACTTATCAAGTCATAGAAATAAATTAGCTAAACAAAATGGGCATGAAAACTCAACAAGCAAAAACTAAAATTCCCGGACAGCATGCTAACCCGTTGGGGAGGGTCCCCCAAGCACAAAAGCCCAGCTGGGGCGGGTCCCTCCCCTGTTGGAAATCCCAGTTCGCGAATTGGCAGAGAAATAAGCCAATTCGGCTTATTTCTTCACACCGAATTCGATTTTTCTCAACATGATTAACATGAAACTTGCTAACAACAATATTTTGAACTCTTTAATATGATTATAACATATATAATTCTTACAACACATGATTAAAACCAAAATTTCATGATTTTTGAAGAAAACACCATATTAAGCGTTCTTGACCCAATTTGCTATTACGAATTCGTTTTCAATCAATTCAAGTAATTTCAATTGTAACAACTCTTATTCTTAACATACTAACAAAACCCATGATCAATTTAAATAATAACCCACAATCAACACCAATTTGATAGTTTCAAAAGCCATTTTTTTCAAGAATTGATTCACCGAAAATCATATGAACACAATTCTTCTTGCTTATCAAAATTACATAAATTGAATTGTTAAAACAATAATATAACTCATATATAATCATCAATATATATATATATACATCACACATATACATCATGATTAAATAATTTACACAAAAAGCTTTTACAGAGAAGTTTTAAACTATGAAAATATTGAAGAACATAACTTAAAACTTATTTTTAAGACAATTGAATTCTAAAAATTCTTTCATGGCATACAATTACATATGAATACAACATATATATATATAATTCATGATTTTACAATTTCATGAAAACCTAGTTTGACAGAGAAGAAAATACAATTAGCATATGAATGGATTCTATAATTACAAGGGTTAAGATGATACCCTTTACTATGAGTGTGGAGGAAGATGATGATGAGTTTGATTTCTAGAAATCCTTCTTCTTCTTTCTCTACTTCTCTAACTTTTCTCTGAGTTCTTCTTCTCTGCTCTATTCTCTGCTTTCTTTCTCTCTTTGTAAAACTAATATATACTTATCTAACTTATATTATATAATATACATATACATATATAATATATATGTAACCTCCTATTTTATTAATATAAGTAATAAGTATAATACTAATTACCATGTTAACTCTTACTAATAGCATAGGTTACAATAATTTGAAAAGCTAGGCCATGTTTGGCAAACTTAAATAAAACAAATTCTTTTATTAGCTAAAGTCATGTTTGGTAAAATAATTTTAAAAGAAAAGTAAGGCCTTGTTTGATAAAATCACTTAAAAATCTTTTTCCATTCTTTTAATATATCTTTAACCCATAAGTTAAATGCTACACTTATTTAATTAAATTACAACATTCTAATTCAATTAAATAAAAGCTAACATTCACATAATACTCAATTGTCACACTTGAAATTAAATTCATGTAACACTTAGTAAATTACAACAAATACTTAGCATATAATTTTAAATCTAATTTAATTATTCTCAACTAAATTATAATTATACTACACCATTACTAGCATATCAATTTAATTAAATATTACTCTTAATTAAATCAGTCCACACAATCACATAATTTATTTATTTAACTCAATAAATAAATCACATAAAATATATAAAATCTCAATCGTTACAATCTTCCCTCCTTAAAAGGATTCTGTCCCCAGAATCACAACAAAAAAAATTCTCATAAAAAAAATATTCTCATCTGTTACAGTAATCATTTAACAATTACTTCATCTTTAATTTAATTATCTAATTAAATTAAAACATATTTAACATCAATTTGATTAATATATCACACTTAATCAAATTATTCCACAACAATTCTATCAATTATTTATTTTATTCAATAAATTAACCGACTAAAATATTTATTTGACTCGATAAATATTTTAAATTAAATTCAAAATTCTCGATCGTTACAAGATTAGCCTTTACAATATGATTTAGAACTATGTCTCCTCTCTCTTTAGCCCTATTTTGTTTCTCAATATGTATTTATGCCACTAGTTCCTGCATAGTAAAATCTTTAATTTCATGTTTACGGTTAATCTTATAATCTTTCCATGATGGCGGTAATTTTTTAATAAGTGCAGCAGCTTGGAAAGTCTCACACATTTTCATTCCTTCCCCAATAACTTCCCCCACAATAGTTTGGTATGTATGAACTTGCTCTATTACGAATTTTCCATCTTACATCTTAAAGTCTAGAAATTTTCCAGCAACATATTTTTTAAGTCCAGAGTTTTCAACAACATATTTAAATTTTAAGGCATCCCAAATCTTCTTAGCACTTTCATACGGATAATAAACAGCAAACAACGAATTAGACAAGTACTGCGAAATATATATACGATATGTACGATTATCCTTAACATAATCCCCTTTTGCATACTTATCATCATCAGATTTTTCAATAGCTGTAGTTTTATCAAACACGTCATTAGCAGGAGTAGCAGGAACATCCACATATAACACATATTCCAAATTCATAGTTTCCAAATAAAAGAGAATTTCTTCTGACCATCACTTAAAATTTGAACCATCAAAGCGTTCAATTTTAAAAATATCTAAAGCAGGTTTCATCTTGTTAATAAATCAAAATCACTTTTTAGATAGTTGAAAAATATATCAGTATTAACAAGACGAAGCAACAGTAAAATTGGAACAACTTATTTAGAAACTGAGGCGTAGCAAAGCTACTGTCCTACAAATTAATTTCGCCTTCACTGGTTATAACCTTTGGTACAGATGAGCGGAGCGTCCACTCTACAAGATTCAACGGCGAAGCCTCCAATTGTTTGTACTCACAGAAGGAGACTTTGGACTTGTCTCTATGGATTGCCCGTGTAATACCTGAAAAATAAATAAATAACATTTTTTAAAATTTTGTTTTAAATATTGTAATTGGGCTTTTCTTATGTTTGGGTCAAACATTATATTTAATTTATGTGGACTACATTAATTGGGCCTTAAAAATTTATTGGGTCTAATTTATATTTGGTTAATATTAAAATTCTATTAAAATTTAAAGAAATAATAAGATATATAAATAATAACTAAAACCTAATATTCCTCACACATCTAATACGAATTGGGGAGCAGCCGCTGCTACAGAGTAAAGAAAAAGGAGGGTTTGAATATCATTTGTGTGAGATCAAGAAATAAAGATTGATAATTTCTGATACAAGTAAGTTATTAATGTGTATGGATGTATGTGTCTCTTTTACAACATAAAGATAATTGCTACTGTGGGTTATCCAAATTTCTGTTTTCAAGTTCCATCAAGTTGTTCACTCATATGTATATTAATAGTTTACTGGTTATATTTTAAAAGGTGTAAGTTAATCATATGTGTCATGTATGATTCTAACACTTGGTAAATATTATATTGGCATATTATATAATGAGAATATGATAATGGCCATGTGCGGATAATCTTAAAAAAAACAAAAAAAAAATCGTTATCTTTGAATTAACAAAACAGTGATGGTTTTAGTATATATATAAGGTATATATAAAGCATACTGATTGGTTTTTATATATATATATATACATATATATATATATATAATATTTAATTCGGATTTGTTTTGCAAAATTAATGTCAGTGGTGAAATTTAGTTTATATTAACATAATAAAAATTATAATTATTAAGTAATTTATAATTGCATTATTATTATTATTATTATTAGTTCGGACGGAGGGAGTTTAACGAGTTATAATTGGAATATAATTTGGGTATTACATTGCTTAATCCAGGTACGAATTTCGTACTCTTTCAACGATACTCTTGTTAAATTTGATTGATTCGTTTTGTTCCGCATTTCGAATTTCATTATTATTTCACATAATTATTCTTGTGAAATTCATATAATAGTTTCGTTTTGGAGTTGATTCATATGATTCAAAATTGTACTCTTTGAATTAAGTTATCATGTTTAGTATTTATTTTGATAATTGTAGAGCGGTACATGTTGTTACTTTCTTTTTGAGACATTGAGATTATGATTTGATTTAGTTCAACATGTACATATAGAACCCTTTTGTTGGTATTATGTCGCATGTGTTGTGACAAGATATTTTTGTTAGAATATACCGTAGGGTATACCTGAGCTATAACCACCTGTGGGGGTACCACAGGCATGTCCTCTTGGCACCGAGGCATGACACCTTCCGTGGCGGTGTGATCAGTCCACGGCGTCTCCGTTTTGTGCTCCAGTGGGAGTTGGCCATTTGGTATTTTGTTGTGGGAGGCGTATGGGTCGACCCTAGTTTTCTGTTCTGTTATGTTCTGCGGAGTGGCGATGTTTGTGCCAAACACGCCTTCCAATTTTGCATGCATTGGATTCGCGGTCCAATGTGTGTGACTTGCCTGTGTGACATTATTTGACTTGCCTGCGTGGCAAGGTATATTTCTGTTTTATTTTGAACTCAGTATGAAATAACCCCAGCCATTTGTTTCAGCCTATTATTTTGTTTTATTAGCTTTGTTCGTTACAGTTCAGTTCGTTAAATTGAGTTAGTTATCTCAGTTCTTTATTTTGAATTCTATATCCATACTGGGCATTTGGCTCATGCTGTGTTTTTCTTCCGGCAGGTAATGAGGGGGACCAAGGGCAAGTGTGATGAGAGCTCCCTTCATTCCAATGGTCTAGGAATATTCTGTTTAGGCTGGACATATTAATTTCTTTGGAGTTGTAATAATTATTTCAGATTATGGTTTGGGCCAGTTTGGCATTTATTCTGGTTTGACCTTGTTGATATTTATTAGTTTTAAATACTATTCTTTTGTGGTTTAGAGCTTTAGTATTATTTTCTTTAGTTCTGTTGTGTTTTGAGTAACCTTCTTTTCTATTTCGGAAAGGGGGTGTTACAGCCCGACTCAGAATAATAACAGAAAATATAGTGAAGAGAAGATGATTTTCTTGAGTGTATTAACTCCTAAGATCATATTGGTATTTATTGGATAAAAGGATGAACAGAACGTCAGGAAAAATATGAACATTAGATAACGTGGTGAACATTAAGAAAAAAAATTAACGTTGAGAATTTGATGCGGCTTCTGAACGTTGTGCTTAGTGCACGGCTTAAGTAAATAGAAAATGTAATTGTGCCCTATAAGGCAAAAACTGAGTTAGGAACTTCAAAATAGTGGGCTAACTGGGTGCACCCGCGAGGCATAATTGACCAGATCGGCACCCCCCTAGGTGGGCGTAATGCACACATACATGCGTTAAGGTTTTCTGGCCAGAAATCCAAGATCCAAGCTTGGCCCAACCCAATTCCTTGGTCATCCTCATGTGCGCGAGCCCATCCCTTTTTCCTCAACCATTTACTAAGCCCAACACTATAATGTAGTAATATACACATGAAAGGTTTTTAAAATATGTAATGTGAGACTTTGCCAAAACTAGAAATTTTGAAGCACAACCAACAATCCCCCACATGATTCAAAATTATCAAAGAGAGAAAAAATCAAAAGGAAGTAAGAAGGGCAATGGATTTTAGATAAATAACATTAATACCTTGTGGGTTTGAATCGACACTTAGTGGAACAAGCTCATGATTGTAGATTATAGGTGAACTATATTCTTGAACCCATTATCTATGATACAAACAGTTGAACTTGCACACATACCAAAAAATCATAAATCCACACAAGTCTGCGGTTTGGCGCGTTCTAGGCCATGCGCCATATCTCAGATTTTTATAAAGGCTCTAAAGAGTTTGCCATAGGCAAAGGAAGCAGCCTACACCTCCACCTTTATATAGGTGAACCATCAAGTGTAAACTGACATACACCACCCTTTAGGGCTATGAGTTTTCATTAAGAATCTAAATGATTCATCCTATCACAATTTGTCAGTAAGCACCACATGCACATAGGGAAAGACATAAATAATTACAGTGCTATAATTAAATAATTATGTGACTTGTTGTTACCCATTGAACCTAATTCATGTGATCTCCAATCACATGGGTTGGGTTTCCATCACGTAATACTTAATCAAGATGTTGGAAATAGTCTCATCCCTCTAGATGCTTCGTAAACAACCTTTTTAGTCAATCTCTTTGTGAGCAGATCTGCTAGGTTCTTTTAAGACCTCACAAATTCCATGGAAATAACATTGTTATTGATCAGTCCCCGTACAATATTATGTCTCAAGCGAATATGTCTCTGTTTCCCATTATAAACATGGATCATTGTCCGGCCAATAGTTGCTTGAGAATCACAATGCAGAGAAATAGAAGGAATTAGTTTAGACCATAACGGTATGTCTGTCAATAAATTCCTTAGCCACTCTGCTTTTGTACCTGCCAATTCTAATGCAATAAATTCAGATTTCATAGAAGATCTAATAGTACAAGTTTGTTTAGTAGATTTCCAATAAACAGCTCCTCCACCTAAAGTAAACACATAACCACTAGTGGAGTTTGTCTCATTATTATCAGATACCCAATTAGTATCACAATATCCTTCTAGAACATTAGGATGACCAGTAAAATATACACCTACATTAACTGTTCATTTTAAATACCTCATTAGTCGTGTCAATGCATTCCAATGATCTTGTGAAGGATTATGTGTATGTATGCTAAGTCTACTAATGGCATAATGCAATATCAAGTCGAGTACAGTTCATTAAATACATTACACTACCAATGATTCTGGCATATTCAATTTGTACAATATCATTCCCTTTATTTTTCTTTAAATGCACACTAGAGTCATAAGGTGTTCCTAATGGCTCTTCAATAAAGAAATTAAATTTCCTAAGAATATTTTTTCCACATAATGAGACTGTGATAAAACCAAACCATTTGCATGTTTACTTATTTTCATGCCAAGAATCAAATTCGCTTCTCCTAAATCTTTCATGTCAAATTTAGAAGATAAAAAATCTTTAATAGTTTTCACAACTTTCTCATCAGTACCAAATATTAGCAAATCATCCACATATAAGCAAATGATTACACCACAATTTCCATTGAATCTACTATAAACACAACTATCAGATTCATTTGTCACAAAATCATTAGACAAGAGAGTTTTATTAAATTTGTCATTCCATTGTTTTGGTGCTTATTTCAAACCATACAAGGATTTTACAAGTCTACACATTTTTTGTTCTTCTCCTGGAACTACAAATTCTTCTAGTTGACATGTATATATTTCTTCATTTAACTCTCCATTCAAAAAAGCAATTTTAACGTCCATCTGGTGGATATTAAATTATGAATAGATGCCAAAGCAATTAAAATTCTTATGGTTGCCATTTTAGTCACTGGTGAGTAAGTGTCAAAAATAGACAAACCCTTCTTTTTGAGTAAACCCTTTAGCCACAAGTCTTGCCTTAAATTTATCAATAGACCCATCAGCATTTAACTTCTTTTTAAACACCCATTTACATCCAATAGGTTTACATCCTCTAGGCAAATTAACTAGTTCACATGTATGGTTAGACATAATGGATTCTAGTTCACTATTAATAGCATCTTTCCAAAAGGTTGCATCAATTGACTTCATTGCTTCTTCATAAGTTTTAGGGTCTTCTTCAGTTATAAAATCTGGGCCAAAAGTTTTCTCAAAACGTTGCCTTTTTACTTCTAGTAGATGCAGGTACAAGTTCTTTATCTTTCCTTTTAAGATGTTCATTTGAAAATGAACTGCCCACATCTCTTATTTTCATCAAAAATATATTTTCAAAAAATTCTGCATCCTTTGTTTCTAAAATATAATTATTTTGATAATTATTGGTCTCATCTTCAATTACCAAAAATATGTAAGCAGCACTATTAGAAGCATATCCAATAAAAATATAATCCATTGTTTTAGGTCCAATTTTATTCTTTTTAAATTCTCATATAGCTACATTAGCTAGACACCCCCACACTTTAACATACCCCAAGTTAGGTACATGCTTCTTCCATAAATGATATGGTGTAGAATCTATCCTTTTATGTAGAAATCTATTTAAAATATGGTTGGGCAGAAAGACAAGTTTCTCCCCATATATTAGATGGTAAATCATAATTAATTAAAATAGCATTCATTATATCTTTAAGTGTTCTATTTTTTGTTTCCGCGACTCCATTGGACTGTGAAGAATAAGGGGAAGAAGTTTCATATATAATTCAATTTAGTTCACAAAATTTTTTAAGACTTCCTGAATCATATTCACCTCCACGATCGGATCTAAGTCTTTTAATTTTTCTTTCTAACAGATTTTTAGCGTCTGCTTTATATTTAATAAACATTTCTTCCGCTTCATCTTTAGAGGAAAGGAGATAAATTTGAGTATATCTAGACATATCATCCACAAAAGAAATATAATATTTCTTACCACCCTTACTCGTAGTTTTTTTAAAATCAACTAGATCACTGTGAATTAATTCAAGAAGTTCAGTTTGTCTTTCTACACTTTCAAAAGGTTTCTTAGCATGTTTTGCTTCCACACAAATTTTACATTTATGAAACTCAGTATTTGCAAGATTAGGTATAAACTCAAGTTGTTTTAATTTTTTAATAGATGCCACATTCACATATCTTAATCTAGCATGTCACATATACAAAGAGTCAACAATATAAGCAAAAGAAGCATTCTTAGTATTTAATTCAGCAGAAGCATCAAGTACAAAAAAGCCCCCATTACAAAAGCATTTCCCCACAAAGTCCCCATACGAGTAAGTACAAGTTTATCAGACTCAAACACAAGTTTAATGCCAGCTTTGTTCAACAAAGATCCAGACACAAGATTTCTACGAATATCAGGCACATGAAGCACATTTTGCAAAGCAATTATTTTTCTCAAAGTTAATTTAAGTAAAACTTTCCCTTTTCCTGCAATATTGGTGGCTCGAGAATCCCCCATAAAAACTTTTTCTCCATTAGTCACATTTTTCGTAGTTAAGAATTACGTCTCTATTTGCGCAAATGTGTCTAGCTAGTGACACTGGTATCTACTACCCATTCCGTGAAATTGTTCTAGGTTTACTTCTGAGACAACAACAACAATAATGTCATCGGATTCAACCAAGTTCGCTTAGGGCTTAGGCTTATTATTATTATCTTGCCCCTTGCGAAAGTGACATTTCATAACAATATGGCTAGGTTTGTCGCATACAAAGCAAGGACCTTTAGTGAAAGGTTTCTAAATTTGTTTGGGATTCTTAAACCTATTATCTTTTCTTCCCATTGATTTTTGGTTTTTTTCTTTGCATTTTTTGGACTGATGTTGATTTGAATAATTTTGGGTATTCCATTGTGGCCTTTGTTCTATGAGATTAGCCTTGATAGTATGATTTGGAACTATGTCTCCTCTCTCTTTAACCCTGTTTTGTTCCTTAATATGTATGTGTGCCACTAGTTCCTGCATAGTAAAATCTTTAGCTTCATGTTTAAGGTTCATCTTATAATCTTTCCATGATAGCGGTAATTTTTCAATAAGTGCAGCAGCTTGGAAAGTCTCACATTTTCATTCCTTCCCCAATAACTTCCCCCACAATAGTTTGGTATGTATGAACTTGCTCTATTACGAATTTTTCATCTTGCATCTTAAAGTCTAAAAATTTTCCAGCAACATATTTCTTAAGTCCAGAGTTTTCAACAGCATATTTAGATTTTAAGGCATTCCAAATTTTCTTAGCACTTTCATACAGATAATAAATATTAAACAGCGAATTAGACAAGTAGTGCAAAATATATCTATAACATGTACGATTATCCTTAACATAATCTCCTTTTGCAGACTTATCCGCATCAGATTTTTCAACAATTTCAACAGCAGTAGTTGTATCACACATCATTAGCAAGAGTAGCAGGAACATCCACATATAACACATATTCCAAATTCATAGTTTCCAAATAAAAGAGCATGTCTTCTGACCATCTCTTAAAATTTGAACCATGAAAGCGTTCAATTTTAGAAAGATCTAAAGAAGGTTTCACCTTGTTAATAAATCAAAACCACTTTTTAGATTGTTGGAAAATATAGTTGTAAAATTGGAACAACTTATCTAAAAACTGAGACGTAGCAAAATTACTGTCCTAAAAAGTGATTCTGCCACCTTTGGTACATATGAGCTCCGGCATCCACTCTTCAGGATTCAACGGTGAAGCCTCCAATTGTATATACTCACATAATGAGACTTTGGACTTGTCTTTGTAGATTGCCCGACTCAGAATAATAACTGAGTTTATTAACTCCTAAGATCAGATTAGTATTTATAGGAGAAAAGAATGAACAAAACATTGGGAAAAATATGAACATTTGAGAGAACGTGGTAAACGTTGAGGAAAAAAAAAATTAACGTTGCGCGTTTGATGCAGCTTCTGAACGTTGTGCTTAGTGTGCAGCTTAAGTAAATAGAAAATGTAATTGTGCCCTATAAGACAAGTTAGGAATTTTAGCAAAAGCACCCACGGGACATAATCGACCGGATCGACACCCCCCTACGTGCACACATTAAGATTTTCTAGTCAGAAGTCCAAAATCCAAGTTTGGGCCAACCCAATTCCTTGACCATCCCTCATGCGCGAAACCACCCATTTTTCCTCAACCATTTACTAAGCCCAACACTATAATATACTAATATACACAAAAGGTTCTCAAAATAGACAAAGTTGAATTTTACCAAAACTAAAAATTTTGAAACACAACCAACAAATGCCAAAGGTTCGTTCAAGTTCTGTTGCCATATCAATGTGAACGAAGAACTAATTCAAGATCATGAATTCCCAACTTTATATTAGAAATTTCTTTTATCCCTTCAGTAATTTAGGAATTGTCTTGTCATACACCCCAACAATCCTCAACATTGAAATTGTAACGCAGATTTTTTATGGGTTCAGAGAATAAATAGAAGTTATATTGCCAAATGTTCCCCCAGTACCAAAATCACTACCTTAAGATGGGACTCGCTCAAGATGGGAAAACCCTACTTAAAAGCCTTGGCAAACCATCCCTGTAATTTAAAAAAACCAATTGGATTCTAACCAATTAATATCAAAGTTCAAAACAGGACTGGCAACTTGTATAAAACTAAAACTAATAGTCTGTTACAATTAAAAAAAGAGTAAACTACAAATAAACATTAGGCAATAAGAATTTCAAAATTGTTCCCACAAAATCAGATTAACACCAAATAAAAGTTTCTGCTGCAAATAACAATCACTCATTTCTTCTTTCCAGCCTTAGCAGCATCACCAGCCTTGGTCTGCAACAGAAAAATTTATGAATTAAAATTTTTAAAGAAAAATGCCAGATTACATGTTGAATGATATAATCTATCAGAGGACCTAGGTGACAAATGCCCTACCTTCTTCACACCACGAATCTTCTTGGCTCTGTTCTTCCTTTCCTTGATCTGCTTCCTAGACTTCTCAACCTTAGTATCAAGTCCATTCTGCAATCAAAGGGGAACACAGTTAAACATTTGTACAAGATATGTTTAGAAATCTTTCCAGGTAAAATATAACATGATAATACATATCCTGCAAGGCTTAATATATAGCGAGAGGAAGAATCACAAGGTGATGTATATATTCTTTGCTAAATAGAATGCAAGGAAAAAACAGGAATAGTCCACTAATTCTACTCGATGCTTTTTAGTTAATAGCTTTATTCTACACAATAAATTCAGTAAGACACATATATGAACAGAAAGCAAGCCCGACCAGTGTAGACTGATCCTAACAACCTTGTTGATATATTAGACGTCAAAACTCCATCTAGGTTTAGCAAGTGTTGAGGTCAGTTAAGCTTACAGATAGTGACGATAGATAGTAGCAATAATAGATAACACACGTAATATCACTGCTTTACTAAGTACATTGATCAGTCAGATTAGCTACTCAAATTAACAATCAGAAAAGAATCACTGCTAGAAGTTTTATGTGGACTAATGAAAAACACTACAAAAAACTCCGTAAAAGTTAATACAAAGACATCTTTTGTACATTTTATACAAGGGAAAGGACCTAAAGGTTTTACTCAGTGACCAAGATGCTAACAATGGTATGTACATGATTGAGTATTTACATACAAACTTCATCACTAAACCAATGACAAGAAAAAGAGGTCCCAAATCGACTATTTTACCTTATGTTCTAATGTGAAATGGTTATATTTCAGAATAAACAGCTGCCTCATCTCAGCATACATGCTAGTGTGTAACAAAAACATATGGATAATTTACTTTATTGAAACTAAGTTACTGAGAAAATGTCACGCTTGATTTAAAATATTTATTTATCACCAGAGCACAGAAAAGCAAACAGACCTTTCATAAATTAAAGGTTCAAAAACAAATGTTGTGTAGATATCAATCAAAATATTATCCGCTATCAAAACTAGCAAAATAAACATCACCTTCCAATCATGAATCTTTAATGTAGTGTACATGTTACAAATAAAAAAGATTAGAACTATTCAACTTGTTCCCAAAGTTATTAACTAAAAAGTTCATAGTACTCAATTGAGTTCAAAATTTCATTCCCACCTAATCACTGTTGCATTAGTGAACATTAGCAAATTAGTGGACCTGGAACAACCAGCAATTCTAAAAAAACAAACAATTATGTCTATCATGCAAATAAAAGGTTTAGCCTAAAACACAACAAGATTGAAAAGAAGGCATATTTCTATGTATGACATTGAGCCAAAAAATAAATATACATATGTATTATATTGACACACTACTAATATATATAATAAGTATGACATCAATCCCAAAAAGAACCAAACATTACTATCCAGTACTTGATAAACAAAAAGCCATTCAACTACCTTCATCAGGTATTCGACTACCTTCATCAGGTATACGAGTAAACAAATAGTAATAAAGAATTATTAAATAATCATTTATTCTAGCGAGAAGAATCCCAAATTGAACCCAGATACAAACGCTAACAGATGATTATAATTAGCATGGGTGAAAGAGTTTTAAAGTGAATTTTACCCTGATGAGCCGGTATTTGGGTTCATATTTCTTCGCACTCTCAACAGAGTCATAAATCAACCCAAATCCAGTTGACTTTCCACCACCAAAATGAGTACGGAACTTGAAAACAAAAATAGCACTTGCATCCTTGACCGAGTACAGCTCAGCCAACTTCTGCTTCAGCTCCCCCTTCAAAATGATAGGTAGTAGAGATAAACCAAAACTCATGATCAATACTTCAAAAATAACTTTGAAACAAACACATCTACACTGTTATCAGTAAAAAACCAAGAGCAAACTGAAAATATTACCTTTGAAACATTAGCTTTCCCGGGATGAAGAACATCAATGATCTGCACGAATAAACAGCAAGAATCAACTAGGCAACAGTTGCACTCTCAGGTAATATTACAATGTAACTAATCTAAAGAATTTGTTTCTCTCAAAAATAAGAGATGTAAAACCTCAGCTACACCATTTCGGGTTTTTTTCACTTCACAATAATTACAAATAAATTAAAAAACAATATAACTGTTTATATTTTTAAGTAATAAAAAGGTATAAATTATTAACTTCTAATTTCCTTCCAAAGTAAGGGTTTATGCTGGTTTCTTCATCAAATTTTTAAATACTTAATATATATACACACACATATATACATAGTATTTACACAACATAAACATTTCCACCATCGGCACTCGTACATCCACCTCTGCAAATATATATATCACTCAAATTAACACAGCGCCGCCAATTACAGACAATAAGCTTAATTTACATGAACACATTTTGGATTAATTTAAATCGTCACTTTCAAGAACCACACAGAAAGAGGGACAAAGAAATTACATGCATTTTCAATTACTTTACCGGATCAAACGAAAGATCAAAACAATAAACTAATTACCCACCAGCCGCTAAACAAATCTACATATACAGCAGCTAAAATCGGAAGGAAACTTACGAATTGCTTCCTAGAGAGAAGCCTGTTTGTCATGAACTTCCTAGTTCGGATTGTCACGTTCTTATCCGCCATGGTTTTGAGTGAATCGGCTCAAAGGGTTTTTTTAGCAGCAGGAAGCACAAAAAACAGCAAGCCCTCGAGAAGAAATGGAGACGGGAGAGGGAGAGGCCAAACCCTATGATTTATATATAGGTAGGGTTCTGGAGATGCCCTAACTTTTTGACATGCGGGTAAAACGGGTCGGGTTATAATGTACTATCCAACACCCAGACCCATGACCAAAATTACTTTTGGTGCGTTTGGATGCTCACTCGAAGATAGTGGTGCACAAAAGGCCCGAGGCCTGGCCTTGGTCCGGTCTGGGCTCGACCTGGTCGAAGTCCGTCATGGTCAAGGTCTGGCCCTGTCAGGTCTGGCCTGAAGGCTTGAAAAGACCGGTATTTTTAGACAAAAATCTGGCCTGACATGCAAAAAGGTCTGGCCTGACCTGGCCTTTGGCCTGGCTTGGCCTAGGGCCTAGCCTGGGGCCTTACATAATTTTTTATCCAATTATTTATAATTTATTCATCAATAAACTATAAATTTTTACTTATTCATTATTGTAATTTATAAATTATAATACATTAGTTTTAATTAATACATCAATAAAGTTTAAAATTTTAATTATTCATTCTTGATTTCTTGTAGATACATTTAATTAATATACATCTTCAATGAATATAACTAGTTAGTATATTTAATATTAATAATAAGCTAATTACTTAGTTGATTAAATATTAATAATAAGTTAATTTATTGTAAATTTTAAATTACTAATATTTAACAATAAAATTTTGTTAATATTACTTGTTACTTTAATGTTAAATATTAACATTAATTAATACATTAATAAACTAACTTTAAATATTAAATATTAACAATAAGTTAGTTTCTTGTAAATACTCAAGTTCTTCATTAATTTGGATATGCTAAATTCTTAGGGGAATTTATGATTTTGGTTATTTTCAAATATTCTGTTGTACCAATTTAAATAAAAATTATATAAAGAAATTAGAAAACTAATTGAAAATAATACTTGAGATATAATTTATGATTTTGTAATTTAAATTTATGATTTTATAATTTTTGAACTTTAAATTTATAATTATTCATCAATAAAGTATAAATTTTTACTTATTCATTATTGTAGTTTATAAATTATAATACATTAGTTTTAATTAATACATCAATAAAGTTTAAAATTTTAATTATTCATTCTTGATTTATCGTAGATACATTTAATTAATATACATCTTCAATGAATATAACTAGTTAGTATATTTAATATTAATAATAAGTTAGTTACTTAGTTGATTAAATATTAATAATAAGTTAATTTATTGTAAATACTAAATTACTAATATTTAACAATAAAATTTTATTAATATTTCTTGTTACTTTAATGTTAAATATTAACATTAATTAATAAATCAATAAACTAACGTTTAATATTAAATATTAACAATAAGTTAGTTTCTTGTAAATACTCAAGTTCTTCATTAATTTGGAAATGCTAAATTTTTAGGGGAATTTATGATTTTGGTTATTTTTCAGGTATTCTGTTATAGTAATTTAAAAAAAATTAATAAAGCAATTAGAAAACTAATTGAAAATAATACTTGAGATATAACTATATAAGTGTTTAATGACCATAAATGAAAAGATATATGTGTATTTAAACTTTACAAAATATATGCCCAACCGATCCTAGTACTATAAGAAAATAAAATAGAAACTAACTTTATATTCAAAAAATAAAATTGTAATCTACAGTATTTTCTACAAAGTGCATAGTAAACAACTATACATATATTTAGGAAATTAATTTATTTTATATTCAGTTACATCTAAATTATATTTTCTTTTAATTTAAGAGAAATATATTTATTTTTTTTCTAATCATTCAACTTATGTTGGTGTGTAGTAGAATGTTAAAATAAAATAAATCTCAAAAATCTTGCATCATTTTTACAAAATTTTATTGCAAGTACATTTAATTAATACATTTAATAATTCATTCTTGATTTCTTGCAAGTACATTTAATTAATATATTAGCTAGTTTATTTAATATTAATAAGTTAGTTGATTAAATTTTAATATTAATATATGAGTTGGTTTATTAATTTTAATATTAGCATTTAATCTAATCTTAGTAATCTAACAGGAAACATGTACAAGCCTGAAGCCTCCAAGGCGCAGCCGGCAGCCCCCCAGCCAAACTCCCACGGTCCCACCCCAGGCCCCAGCCATTAGCTTAAAGCCCACTTCAGCACTTCCCCAGGCCCCCGCCCCCAGTCCCTTAGCCACTACCCATCAACGGCTCAGCTGACCACCCCCCACAGTCCCACTGCCCACATGTAATTTTTTTTTAAAGTGCTGAACCAGACGGGAACAACCTGGGCCTGCCCCAAGGTCTGGCCTGGCCTGGCCTACACGCCTCATCAGATCATAATTTTGTGGTATAGGCTTGGCCTGGCCTGGTCAACGGCTAGAGCCTGGCAGGCCCAGACCGGACTAGACCAGGCCGGCCTGTTGTGCAACACTACTCGAAGATAGGATGTTTCCAAATTTTGATATTTCAGCAGTCTTAGAGTATTAACAACAGTTTTTCTAATTAACTCTTTATTCTTAATTTTGAAGAATACATCAACTAATCATTATCCAATAGTTCTCTTATTCTTATTTAACTCTCTATTTTAATCCCTATATAGAATTTTACTCCCTAGTGTGAGGGAGTCAAAAGATCATTCTCTATATATACAAAATGACATTTCACACCCTCATTTAAGTGGACAACTCATCAATCATACACATCTTGATATTTTTTAACTACTTCATTTTCAAGTTATAAACTTAATATTGACTTATTTTTTAAAAATTAATTTCAAACGTATTCAAATTTAAAATTGATATAAATTTATTTAATATATGTCAATATAATTATAAATATTATAAAAGTACTATTAATTATAAAATTTATAATTTTCAAAATTTAAATGAATCATATTAAATTTAAATTTAAAAATACCACAAATTAACTTTTTAAAAGTTAATATTATTTTATGTATATTTGCAACTACAATCCATTTAATACTCACTCCATAAATTACTTAAAATTTAAAATAAAATAAAAATTATTTTACAGTGGGATATAATTGATAAATTATACTATTTTTTTTTAAATTATAAGATTATTATTAATTTAATGTTTTGACTGTTGGAACTTTTAAATTTTAAATTTTATTATTTAAGGAATCAATATAAGGAATTTGTTGGGTACATAGTGAAAAAATTGAATCTCTATTTTGCAGAATGATCCAATAACACTGCAGAGTAGGGATAAAAATAAAGAAACTGTTGTGAATGTTACTCTCATATTAATATGGACCACATTTGCTATTCTTATGCGGCTAGTTTTGTGAAAAATATCAATTCTCTTTCATTTTTATTACTTATCAAAAGTCAATTAGTGTAATTAAGTATCACGATAATTGTAATTTAATTTTTTAAAGAAAATTTAATTAAATTTTTTGTATTCCTTAATCCTTAGGTTATTTTTTGTTTTTTTTTTCTTTTGAGACTTTAGGGAAGTCCTCCCTTTGTTTCAATGTAGATACATTTTATTTAATATTAAAAATATATTAACAAAATAGATACATTTCATTTAATATGTTTAACCACTTTTAGTATACTGAATTTACCGATTAAATACATTTTTAATTTTAACAAACAAATTTAAATATTTATTCTATTTAATTTTTTTAATAAACTAAATTTACCAACTAAAACATTTTTAAGTATAAAAATTACCAATTAAATAAGCATTTATTTTGTTTATCCATTTTAATTGACCTAAACTTGCAAACATAAATATATTTTTATATTAGTTACATTCATTTGTGGGTTAATTATTTTTATATTGGTTAATTTTAATTCTAGAATTTATTAATTAGTATGCTAATTATTAAGCATTAATATATATATATATATATATATATATATATATATATATATCCAAAGTTAGATGGAAGTTATATCCATCCAATTGTGATGCAGTCGTCCATTCGAAGATCCAAATGCTGATGAAATTATCATCCGCGCAACTATTGTGCAGACGGGAGTATTAAGTGAAACATGCTCCACACAACTATTTGTTAGACTCTACACAAGAGGAGAATTTCATTAGCTTTTGAATATTAGAATAGACGACTAGATCATAGATATAGCTCTCATCAGGAAAGTAGTATGCATACAAGTCAATCATGTATGATGATAAAGCATTTACATTGGAGACGATCTTGTTTATTTATTAATAAAAGTATTCATTTATTAAAGACATTTAATTATCTACATGATGCTATTTTTATAATATGTAAATAACCCATAGTTTTAAGCAATACTTTTAGAATCATAATGTTGATCATGTTAATGAGATCTAAATTCTTAGAAAGCTTCGAATAAGAGTATATATATGTGATATGAGGTATGATTAATTATAATGGTAAAACGTATTTGCTATATGTAAATAAACTTATGGAAACAATTTATTATAATAGATAATAAACTTATTATCTATTTTCTATATATAATATATGTACATGTAGTTATTTGATATTATATTAAGAATAATATCATGAGTCAATAAGTAAATTATTTTCTAATAATGAATGTCTTTATTCGGAGAAAACATAATATTTATGTTATGGCAAAATACATAATTTCTAAGGTATTTTTCAAGGGAGTTTAATTTATAGAAGGAAACTAAGTTATTTTAATAACTTGAGTTATTATATTACCGTAAAGGTTATATAGAATATTTGAATATTTCTATTCGTAATATATATATATATATATATATATATATATATATGTGTGTGTGTGTGTGTGTGTGTGTGTGTGTGTGTGTGTGAACCTTGTGGCTTAATAGTTCTAAGCATATTGAACATGTGGTGGGTGAGTGATGTGGTGGAAATTAATAAGTGTCGAGAATGAGAATAAGCTTAGTATAAGCTTGTGAGATATGCCTTGTGTGACACGATAATAGATTCGGTAATGAATTGATTAATTCAAGGATGGAAGAATTTTTAATTAAACAATTAATCTATATTAATTGTTATTATAATAATATGTTGATTTATTATTATGGCTAGTTATAGTATAATAATAAAGAGATTGATCGAAAATTGTATTGATAAGGAATGAGGTATATTATCCTATTATTATTATGGATAATATAATATTATCAAATAATTATGTGATAATATGTTGATTAATGAGTAAATGATTTATAAATATAATAAGATTTATATTTATTTAACGTGATAATAAATCATATAAAGTGTTAATCAATTAGTGTAGAAATTATAATTCCATTGATTAATGAGAAATGGATTAATTAATATTATTATTAATTAATTGATAAGATAAGTTATTTATTAATTCCTATGTGCAAGCATGCGAATAAAATGTATAACATATAGTAACTAACTATATATTATATGAAGTGTGAAGTGTAGTGCAACTATATTATATAGTGTGGTGCAACAATTATGTGACTATACTATATATAGGGATCATGAATCAAGACAATTAAACTATGTGAGTTACATGAAATGTGGGTGTGACAATGTGTATATTAAGTATACAATAAAATAATATATCATGAATATATGGTAAACAATTATTGAATTAATGAAATTTAATAATAAAGGAGATAATACACTGTAATAATAGCCGTTATGATAATTAATGACCGTTATAATAATGAGTAATACCCGATAGAATTATATCCGGTAGGATGAAATGTACATGAATTTATATATGTGCAAGTTAAAATTTACTACATGATAGTATTATTGGGACTACATTGTGACACATTAATTTATAACTTAAGTTATATGAAATGGAATGTGCATGGTGGGTATATATATGTATATATATATAACATTAGTGTATGTTTTCAAGTTGCTGAGATTACTTCTTATGAGAGTCCTCAACTCTTCTCACGTGAACACAAGAGGCTAGCTAGCTACTCTCCTTCTCAATTTCCTCACAAAACTAGCTAATAATTACAAGGGGTGTGGAATTCATGATGAATTTCACCCACTCTCAACCACCATTCCTTAATCATTATACAAACTTGAAATATGTGGGTTTGATTCATGAGGAAATTGGATTGTCTGGATATTTGGAATTCTATAAATAAGGCTCCTCCCTCTGTTTTCTTCCAACTTTTTACCTCTTGCTGAGCTTATATAACCGAGCCTCTCTTGGAAAAGAGTCTAGAGGGCAGCAATCTTTGTTCTTTCGGGTGGTGCAGGAAAGGATTCTAGCACCTGATATTAAACTTAGAAACAAATAGAAGGTATACATCCATCTTTATTATGTCTTATCAATTATAAATGTAGAATTCAAATATGGTGAGACAATTATTTTCATTAAGGAAATTGTTAAGCTATATGAATTGTGACCAGCTATAATGGTTAATTGAAAGGTATTAACTAACTATAATTATGCTAATTAGTGAAGAGGGGATTGGAATGTCACATGTTATAATGAAATCAAAAAGTGAGTTAACTAACTAGTTGATATATTGATTTCATATGATTTTTGATAGTGAAAGGAACTGTTATTGTTTGGTGTAGGCACAAGGAGATAGGTTGGTTGTGTGAAGGTATAAGGGAGCTAAAATGGGTTTATTGCATAAGCAAATAGCTATGACACAAGTAATTTAAAACTGTGCACACAAGGTGTTTGATAAAATGCTTCCATGGACTGTTTTGTTTTAAAAATTAATTTCTGATGGAATTAAAGCTTGGGCTGAATATGTATGCCTCATATGAGAACAGTTAGAGTGTGTGAACATATTAAATGTAAACAAAATAGCAGTTTTCAGCTATAACTAAAAGTTAGAATTGAACATGTCAAGCTATTTTAGTAATCTGTTTGGGCTGTTCGGGGTATTCTATTTGGGGAGCTTAACAGTTTTTACTGTAGCCTGATATGGTGTCTTTATTGCCTTTAAAAAATGATTGTTAACCAAACCTATGTATGAGGAGTCTTTAGCTTGCAAAGGTGTTGGACTGGGCGGGGCTGCTGCAGGTAACGGCAGCCAGTGCCTAGCACTGTGTTGCGCTGCGCTGCAGAGCCAAGCAATTGATTTGGCTCACTAGTTGGGTTAGTAAAAATTATGTGTTATAATCATTTATAAGTTAACTTAGGAAGTATAGATGGGACAATGCATGAAGCAAGGGAGATTTAAAAGCCGATGCCATTGGCAGCAGCAGGTAGCAGATAGCAGCTGGCCTAGCTGAGCCGCTGCAGCAGCAGCCAGCACACAACGTTGTGATGTGCTGCAAGGCCAGCTAGGTACTCCGGTTGGTTTTAGTTTATTTAGGTTAATGTGTTGGGTTATATAAGATATATAATATTACATCTTATAAGCTATCATAAGAAATTGAATTTTGGGGAAAGCAAGGACAGGGCTGCTGCCCATTTTGTAGCAGCAGATGGCAATCAGCAGCCATGTAGCCTCTTTGAGGATTCCTTGAGCTCTGGGTTAAGTATAATTAAAACTTCTAAATATAGTTGTATATACGATATACATTATATGTAAAAATTGTCACAATTCTATATATGTGCTAAAAATTATTGGACCACAAGGTGACCACACGAGAGAGGGGAACGAGCTGCTGCCCAGAGGCAGCAGCATGCACCAGCAATAGGTACCAGTAGCAGCAAACAGCTGCTGTAGCAGGGTTGATGAGATATTTTTGGTGTTGTGTTGGTTTACTAATAAGGCTTAGATTTTGAACTCCTAAAATGAATATGTATATAGACTTTTCAATGAGTTTGTAGGCTTGAAATTGAAAAGAGCAGAGGGGATAGGGCTGCTGCTTCGGCAGCAGCAATGGGCACGATTGAGGGAAATTGTTGGCAAATAATTGGGTTTACATACTTATATATTGCTGCAATAGGTTAGTTAAATGAACAGGTGTAGCATCCATAATTTACTAGATAATCCATTGTGGTAGCAGTATTAAACTAAGAAATGGCATGGGGTTAGGGTAAGGAGCTGCTGCCTAATGGCAGCAGCGAGAAACAGATAGCAGCAGCAGCTGCTATGATTGGGCATCGACTGAGATCTTTCTTTGGGTTTTCAGTCAACCCACTTATATTGCTTATATTGCACGGTGAATGTTACTATAATATAAAAATTCAATATGAACAAGTCAAAGCCGCAAGATAGGATGAGAGGTTAACATAACAAGAAGAAAAAAAAAGAAAAAAGGGGGGGGTGGTTGCTGCCCATTGGCGGTAGTAGTCTGCCATAAGGAGCAATTTTGGCAAGCGAATGAGTTCACATAGATTAGGTAAGGGCTGCAATAGTTGGGTTCATAACTTAATTAGAAAGTAATGTAAAGGTGGCCAATTAGTGAAGGGGAAATCTAGCAGAGGATGGGTTGCTATATAGTGGTTGGGGCCGTGAGGCCAAGCAAGGCCACAACAACCTTAGCTGAGCCTTATAAGGCCAAACCAAGTATGGCTGCCGGCGTAGATAGTTAACAAAGGGCTGTTTTGACATTGTTAAGGGAAACAAGAATAATTAATGCAATAGTATGTTGAAATGAATCTATAAATCAAAGGGAAGACTAAAAGCTAACCATACAAGTGAAAATACCTCCAAGGCAAGAAATAAGCTATGAAGTCACATTGTATGCTAGAAGTTAATTAAAGAAAGAATGGAAGGCTCATGTACTAAGCTGCCAATAGGAGGTGATTGATAATTGTAATTCGGTTACATATGATAAGCATATCAGACCTTATTAAAGAAAGAAATGGCTAATGTAAAAACATGGATGAGGTATTTGAAAAATGTATAAAAATATTTCAAATGTAGGAATACAAACTAAGTATATAATCAATGTGGTTATATGATTATGTGATATGCGAACGTACATGCAAGCTATATGATTTGGATATGTGGCTAATATGCTTGTAAATGCATATATATAACTATGTAGGGTCTGTGAGAACACACAAGTTAAGCTTAAATATTGTCAATAATCTACGAATCAGGCAAGTCTTTTAGTTCCTATTTGATATATGAATTCAATAACTGTTAGTTGAATTATATTATGCTGTGATAACGTGAACTTATATATGAACTGTATATGAGATATAAATGAGATTGAAAATTGATCTTTGATGATATACTTGTTATGTGAAAAGTAACATGCGTAGTAAATATAAATTGTTTATAAATGCATGAACTGAGTATGATGTTGTATGCTATGTGATGCATGAAAACTGTTAGAATTGCTGAGCTGTCGAGCTCACTCTTGCAAATAACCACTTTTGCAAGTTAAGGATTCACAGTAAAGATTTCGTGCTTCTTGATTGATAAAGATAGATAGTATCGCATTGAAGAATATTACTTAGATTATTGTCTGGACCATGTTTAGGTTCTAGATGATGTACTCGATAGTTGCTTACACTGTTTAATACTAGTTGTATTGTAAGAATGTATTAATTAATACATAGAGGATATCGAGTTAAGTTGTAAACGTTTATACGATAACCCAGATAAGAAGGAATCATGCTATATAGTTGATTCAAGATTTGTAATTGGTATCAAAGTTATGAAATCAATAAAAAAGATTTTATTCAAAGGATATTAAAAAGTTTAAATTATTCCGCATTTTAGTAACATCGAATGTGATGTATAGACGAGATCTTAGATATAAATAGAATTTATATTCTAAATTGTAATAAAGCAAGTTATATTCTTTTAGTAAAGAATAAAAGATGTAATAGTTTGGTGATAGTGGTATCGTGACTGCACCGAATCCGAGGTTTTGAAGGATCGTGGATTTGGGGGGGTCACACCCTCCTTCTTGAATAATTCCTATTTCTTGGTGGATCACCTCTAGAGGCCAAACACTTGGGTGGCTAACGTTGATCAAAGGAAGGAATCTTACTCAAAAAATTCAAGGAGATCACGAAGAACAAAGAGTTGAACTCGTACCTGTGGAAGCTTCGTTCTACAAGGGTATGATTCAATAACTTCTTATTTATCGTTTTAAATTAATAATATGCATAAAGAATGATCCGGGTAATGATTTTGTAGAAATTTTTAAAACTCTGAAATACAATGCTTCCGCTTATTTTGCAGTTTGATTGCGTCACGATTTCGTACATACCCAACACATCCAATTTTAAGTGTAATATCCATGAATTTCAAAAATAATTAAATAAATAAAAATTTTAATATATGTATATATATATATATATTCCTGTGGCATGAGATGTGAATATGCAGCTAAATTAAACTAAGTGTTGATAATCAAGAATTGTGGTAATGTAAAGCTTAGTATAAGCTTGTGCGATAAGCCCTGTGCGGCATGAGAATGAACAAAGTGATCATCTAATTAAATTTGTGAAGGAATGATTTAATAAGGTGTTAACCTAGTAGTATTATCAATTTGGGATTTATTATGTGCTATGTGAAGCTAAATTGGTAGCGAAAACTGGAACTAAGCAAGTAGCTAAACCAGTTTGGCACTACCAGGAAGCAGCGCAGCTGCGCCCTTCCTGCAGTACAAACTAGAGCAGCTGCGCCAGTGGCCAGACTTGGAAAAGTTAGTTTATTACTTTGGATACAATATGGAAACATTATTTTAATGTGTGACATTATTAAAATCATATGGTAAAAGTAAATTGAATGGTATGAGTTACTAAGTAGCAAAATAGAATCCTGTGTGGCATTCTAATACAGAAAGAGTTAATTAACTGTGCATCTCAGAAATTCGGAAAAAAGTCAAATTTTAGAAAAATAAATATTTAATATTGAATATCATTATAATATTGAAGTGTAAGTGTAATAATAAAGTTTATGGAGAATACTAGGTTAATAATACCCGACTGCATTATTTTACCCAAATATTATTTTATTTAAACCTAATGTACATGGATTATATGATTATGTGTATATATACCCCTAACTTATCACAATGTAATAATATTACCTCATTATAATTGTTTTTGTATACCCAAAAGGAATTAAAACCTAAGTAAGCTAGTAGCCATTTTGCAAATGCCGAGTGTTAGGGAGCTTTGTCCCAAAATGACTGTCACTTTCATTCAATCACGTAATTAGGCCATTGGCCTAAGTTTAGTCTTTTCTCTCCTTGTCAAACCATCAGTAGATTTCATATGATGAATGGGGAGTGGCATCCACAGTGCATTGCAACTGCTCTACCAAACCAAGCAATTGCCCAACATTTTCTTCTTCTTCCTGCTAAACAAAATTGGTGGACAAAGGCTTTACATGGTTATTGAATTCTCTATAAATTAAGCTCTTCTCTTCACAAATTCAATTTGCTGAGTTTCTGATAAGTTAAACTTGGAGTGTGAGTATACTGAGATTAGAAAGAAATATGAGATTGGAAGGAATTTTGTTTCAAGCTTTAATAAAGGAAAATTTTCATAGTGTTCTTAGTTTTGATTTTTAAGAATTCTAGAGATTTCTTGAAAACTTGATAATTGATTTAGAAATAGAGTGTTATTGTGTTATATGAGTTTATATGCATATATGGAACCTATAAGAATGAGTTTAAACATGCTTAGTTGGGAGAAATTTGGATTTGGTTTTGAAATTCTGCAAAGCAGAGCCTTTCCTGGTTCTGTCCAGGAAGGGCACAGCTATGCCCAATTTATACTTCAGGGCAGCACAGTTGCGCCATTCCCCAGAACCAGATTCTTGTTTTATTTGTTATGTGATACTTCCAACAGGCTAGTTGGACTTAGTTATGAATGAAAACAGATATAACGTTTGGTTCAAGATTACCTTACTCATAATGGGTTGCTTTAGCATGGTTTAGTAGGAGTTTATAAAGAAAACTTATAGTTTCAAATAAGAACATTAGTAAAACTTATGTATCTTAAGTTCTGAATATTATAACATACATATATGACTGAGTTATGAGCATTAATGAGCATGAGTTGTGATTTAAGATTCCTTTGCTTATAACCAACTTACTTGGCTTTGAGTTACATGACTTTTAATGGAAAACTTGAAAGATTTGGGACCAATATCCATGAATACCATGTTGATCATATTCTGTGACACCCCCAAATCCGGATACTAATTTTCACAGGATTTGGTGTTCACTATCTAAATAAAACATAACTAACTTCCCATAAATAAAGGAATGTAAAATAAATTACAACCTTAATAATAAAATCTTCCTTATAAAAGGATTACATCAATGTCAAACGTTCCCAGGTTTCTAACCTTAAAAATTGTCATAAAGTGCGGAAATAAAACATCTCATAAATAAATTAAGTCTTATACAAAAACCACATAATCAATTTAAACAAGTCTTCACTTGTTCATCTTGCCATTGCCTTTACTGGTTGACGGCTCGTCAACTTTCTCAACTTTGGCTGCAATGGTTATATATGCAAGAGTGAGCAAACAAAAGCTCACTTGGAATAATAATCAATAAGGATAACATATCATTGAATATAGTTCAATTGAATTGAGTAACATTTTCTATCAACAATAATCAAGAGTTGAATACAAGATTTAGAATTCATCTGAGGGTCACAAGACCTTGGACTATGTCTCAGGTTGTAAGTATTTCTACTTAGACCTTTAACAATCGCTAGACTATAAAGACCTTCTAACTCGTACTTAGGGGGATCAGCCCTTCGTACCATATATTGTGCACAAATATCTTAACGCTTTCGCATGGTAATCCCCTATAGTAGGGTTGTTTCATCTCAGCTTTAATTAACGAGTCTGCACCAAAGAAAGTTTGGTTTGGATTAGCTCAATGAGTAATTTAGAGTTTAACTATCATCAACAAAGGAGTAGTTGAATTAAACTTACAATAATTTAAGAGTTCGATAACAAAAGAGTTATGGAATAACTATAAGTCCCAAACAATAAACATCATGCTTTAAAAGTAAACTTAAAGCATTTGAAAGATATAATCAAACCTTGCTTGAACAATAAGTCAAGGTTACTAAATAAGAACATTTGTCCAATATGGAATTAAAGAACTTGTGTAATCAATAACAAGTCAGAAATAGAACTTGCGTAATTGAAAAGTATGAATTAGGAAACTTGCTTAAATGTAACAAGAAAGGATAGAACAACTTGCTCAATTAAAAAGTAGAATTAGAAAACTTGCTCAATTAAAAGTATGGATTAGGAAACTTGCATCGTGCGTAATCTAGCAAATAATAACTCGTTCCACAATTATCTTACGTACACGTTATTAATAATAGTAACACAAATTAGTTATCATATAGCTAAGTCACATCACTAGTTAACCCATCCGAGTTAACTCACAACTCTTATTCATTAGGTTTAATCATTAGTTAATACATAATATGATCAAACCACAATTACTATTATTATCCCTATCAAACTTAAACTTGTTAATAATTAATCAAGTTATAATTTAAAATCATAAATCTCATATTAAAAATATGATTACATACTGTCCAATCAACATATAATGTTATAATCATGCTTTTATAATCCTTCAATTAACATTATTCAAAGAATTGTACACTTAAATAAAATTCTTTGGCTAAACTGGCATAAGTGCACTGTAGCACCACATAATGAACTAGTAATGGGCGTTGCGGCGCTGCCTCTGCGCTGCAGCCCGAGTGAAAGGGCATGGAATCGGTGTTGCTGCGCCATGCCATGTCATCACGCTCTGCATTCCGGTCTCGGCGCTGCAGTGCTGCAGTTAACACACATAACTGGCGCTGCGGCGCCGTGCCACGTCACCAGATACTGCTGTGGCGCTGCAGTGCTTTGTTACTCATAGAATAGGCGCTGCGGCCCCACGACATAGTGAGACACAGACAGCCTCGCAAAAATGACAGAAAAAGCCAATTTGGCTTATTAACTTCGAACAAACATAACTTTTAACTCACATAATTCATACAAAACTTTATAGAAACATAAATTTATGCTTCTAACATGATTTAACACATATAAAAATCACAACAATCAATTAAAAAACTTTCAAATCATGATTTTGAAGAAAACTCCATTGTTAAGTTTTCTTGAAAAAAAATAAACACTGTGACTTTTTTTAAAACCAAATCTCTTAATTCAAATCATGTTATTTCGTTTCTTAACATATTATCACAATCTATAATCAATTTAACATAAAATAGCATGAATTGAACATCAATTTTTATATCAAAGAAGCTATTTTTCAAAATACTTCACTGTAAATTGCTAATGAACAAGATTTCTTCATGTTCATCATATTTACATGAATTAAACAGTTTAAATACTCACACAAATCATATATAACAGTTTATATATACAATTTAACACATATAACTCATATTTACATAAAACACCATGAAAACCAAATTACAGAGAAGTGAGATATCTTCTTATGAAGAACAATGAAAACTAGAAATCTAAAGTTTAGATTATTACCTTTGATTCTTGTTAGCCTTAGAAAAGATGATGATGATTCCTCTAGATTCACAGAGAAACTCTTCCTCTTTCTTTTCTCTCTAGTTTCTTTTTTCTTTCTCTGCTCTTTCTCTTCTAACTCTAACTTAACGTAGTATAGAAAACTGATATAATAATACGTATAATAATATAATATAGTAACTGACAACTTAATTCCTCTTAATAAATATATCTGTTATGTTATTTTTTGAAATCAAAGCCACTAAGGCTTGTTTGGCAAAAACTGAATTTAAAATAGAATTTTAAAAGCTAAGGGTCTTGTTTGGTAAAACTAGATTAAAACCCTTTTAATTTATTTTAATAACTCATTTACTACATAGTTTAAATATCACACTTTATTCAATTAAATCCCAATATTTCAATTTAATTAAATAAAAGCTATATCAACTTATTAAATAAAATTACCACATAAATCAAATTGTTACCATTATAATCATAATTCCATGTAACAAATTAGTAAATCTCTAATTTAATTATTAAATTAATTAGACATTACTATAATTATTCATTAAATCATTACTATCAAATTACCACATAATAATTCATCTAATTTAATTATCTCAATTAAATTAGAACTTTATCCACAAAATTACTTAAACATCAATTATTATTAAACATCAATTTAATTATATATTACACTTAATTAAATTACTCCACAAAATAATCACATCAATTATTTATTCAACTCAATAAATAAATCATAATCACATCAATTATTTATTCACTCAATAAATAAATCAACTAAAATATTTATTT
>JAINUT010001053.1:0-105377 GCA_020205555.1 Panax stipuleanatus
CACAAAGAACCATAACATCAATCTCGAGTGAAAACAGCACAAGACAGCTCAACGGACGGATTGCAAAGACTAGAAGATCTAGTCATGGACCCATCTTCTTGGATTCAAAAAGAGTCAAATCACAGGTCACTGTGTAGCTCTCAAAAGGGCTTTCCGAAAAGGTATAGCACTCCTCAATCGGGCTCCCGGATTGAAAGTTATGAAGGTTCGAAGCAAACAGCCCGTTGGTCAGAGTGCACGTACTTTAAGACAACGGGACCCACGGGACCGGGGTACACTCGAAGAGCCGCACCTCTACCCGCGGCTATCGCGAGTGGACACGCGGCCATCTGGTCTATAAATAAGAGCCCCCACTTAGCAAAAAATAGATAAGAAAAGAAGAAGAAAAGGAAGAAAACTCTGCCCATTTCAACCCTTAGCCTTACCTATAGTGCTCCAAACTCGATTTTATTCTTCCAATAAGTTTGCATATGTATATTCACCAACATATCAAATTTTAACCAGTGAAAACAAAGTTTTGAAGCTCCCCCGAGTAGTTTAAAACCTGTGGAGCTACACATTGTAAGATTTTTTACGATCAGAAGCTTTTTACTGCTTTATCGTATATATATGAGCGTATATATATAGCTTTTGATTTCGCCTGGATTTCAAATCCGTGGAATTTCTAGCTTACTTTTATGTACATATAAGTATATACATACGTTTTTAATTTCTTTTGCAGCCTGGATTGCTAATCCGTGACTTCTTACCGCTTATATATATATATATATATATACTAACTTGTTCGTCCTGGATTTCTAATTCGTGGCCTTTTCAGCTTTAATATATATATAACTTACTGTATATATATATATTAACATTTCATTTAGTCAAGCCTAGATTGCTAATCCGTGGCTTTTTACCGCTTTCATATATATATATATATATATATATATATATATATATATATATATATATATTTATACTAACTCGTTTGGCTTGAATTGCTAATCCGTGGCCTTTTCAACTTTAATATATATATAACTAACTGTATATATATATATATTAACATTTCATTCAGTCAGGTCTAGATTGTAAATTCGTGGCCCTTTTCAGCTTTTATATATATATATTTCACAGTCTCGCCTGGATTGGAAATCCGTGGCTCTTTACAGCTTTAATATATATATAAGTATCTTTCTTTTCAATGGTGATTAATATTTGTTTTTAACTATTTAATTTGATATGAATCTGTTCTAATGTAAATTTTGTGGACTAGATTCATCTAAATCTAGCCAATTTTAATTTTCAATCTGGAAGCTATAGCAGTTATCCTCGGAGAGTTCACAAGAAGAAGAAGAATGATGTGTCCTTAATACTTTAGGGACAGAATCAGAGAGGCAATCCAAGCTTGCCCATGCAAAGGAGAAATTATTCCCCTTTTCAAGCTTATGCACATCCTTCTAATCCTCCCTTTGTAAAAGCTGGAGAAGTCAAACGTCGAAGAACATTCACACCCTTAGGGGACTCACTGGAAAATGTACTAAAGCTTCTGACAGCACAAAAGAAGATCATTCAGCTCCTTCCGCCGGCCAGTTCAAGCGGACGGAATTTTGACCCAAGTAAGAAGTGTGCTTATCATTCAAGAGCACCGGGCCACGATACTCAAGATTGTTGGTCCCCCAAACATAAAATCCAAGACTTGATAGATAACGGGGAGATTGTGGTGACAACATAAGAAAAACCACATGTCCATGATAATCCTCTGCCTCGACACAATGAAGAGAGCGTCAATATGATTAGCATGGGAAATGGAGAAGGATCCATATACCTCCAGTATGTCCGAGAGTCAACCCAAGCCAACAAAGATAGGCCAGACAATTGGGAATATTCAGAAAGGCAATTTCTAATAGAACAGGAAATCAAATCTATCAAGGACCGGGTTGGACAATTGGCAGAGCTGATAGTTTATTAACATCAGATAACGAGCAATTGATAAATCAAACCAATCAGTAGGAAGCAAATTTTTCGACGCCTGAAATTAGTCCCATTGCCATGAGGGATCATTACCGGTTCTACGAGTATGAACCCTAGGCCGACAAAGTTGCTAAGGAGGAGAAATTCCAAGCTAACAGGGAGTTGCTTTCAAAAGGAATTTCACTAATTTGAATAAGCCCATGAAAGAAATTCTCCAAATGCTGATCAAGGAGGGGAAAGTCACAGAATTGTTACCCCCTGTAGACCCTCGATCCAGGAAGTTCAAGCCTGATAGGATCTGTTAATATCATTCCAACACACCTGATCATGACACAGAGGATTGTTGGGGACTTCGTCACCTGATTCAGAGCCTAATTGAAAGTGGTGAGCTGATGAAGGCAAACCAAGATTATGGATATCCTGGTGAGGAAGCAATCTTTATGCCTAGGGCATGGAATCTGAAAGAAGTAGTGGCTGTCATTTCCTGTGAAAAGGATCTAGCCATCATGCCCCTGATACTTCAGGGAAAAGGGACCAAAGAAAGAAAGAATCCTGTGAAACTGGCTGCGCCTGAGCCTCTAATACTGCCATTCAGACCACAATATCATGTAGTCAGCCTGAAGAAAGTCCCATGGAACTATGGGAAAGATGAAGGATCAACATCTAACCCCATTGCTATTATATCAAAGGAAAACCCGATGTACCTGCCTCAGCGAGTCATCAACTCAGTCACTAAAGCCAAGGGAAGAGTGTTTGAGGAGAAAATTGAAGAATTCCTCAGCAAGATGGGGCATAATGAAGTCAAAGTGGTGGAAAACTTAAAAGAGGCACCCCCACAGATATCCAGTCTGGATTTGGTCTTATCTTCGGAGGACCATCGCAGGATTCTGGTGAAAGTACTGTAAGAAGCATATCTGCCGAAGACGGTAGATACTGAGAAGTTTCATCACGTGATAGAGCACATTTTCAGCAGTAATGTGATATCTTTCACTGACGATGATATACCCGCGGAAAGGACTGGTCATTGCAAGTCATTGCACATAGCAGTGATGTCCTCAGGATATGTGGTAGGAGGTGTGCTGATAAATGGAGGATCATCCCTGAACATCTGCCCCTACGACACATTGGAGAGGATGAAGATTAATCCAAACCGAATCTGGACTAGTCATGTAGTCATTCGGGCTTTTGATGGATCTCGCCGAGAGGCTGTGGGAGAGATCGAGCTTCCACTGGAGATTGGTCCCCATACTTTCTACATATCCTTCCAGGTATTAAACATTACCACATGATATAATTTACTATTGGGAAGTCCGTGGATACATATGGCAGGAGCAGTTCCGTCCACCCTTCATCAACAACTCAAGTACATCATTGACGGCAATCTGATAACTGTAAATACCGAGCCAGAATATCCTGTCTACATACAAAGCGATATTCCGGTAATCAATCTCGATGAAGGGATTGAGCCTATCAGGTTTCAAGCCTTGGAAGTGAGCAACATTCAATACCTATCTATTGGGGCACCAACCTTAAAGCCAAAAGTTTCCACTGAAGTGATGACAGTCGGTCAGGAAATGGTATCATTGGGTTTCTGCCCTGGAGAAGTAGGGAAAAATCAGCAAGGAATCAGAAGTCCAATGCAGATCCCTAGCCAGACCGGGAAAGCTGGATTAGACTATTCATCCGGATCAAACCACCAGAACCCACACAAGCATCCACCGGTTCCTACCTCTACCATCCTGCTGCCAAACCTCACTGATGCAGGGCCTGTAAAACCAATGAGGAAAATTCCTGCTGCTGTGTCAGGTATGCTGTTTCCTCAGGTCAAGCCGGATAGTGAAAGAGAAGTCCTAAAGCCTGACCGGGGAAAGCAAAAGAGGCAAAGAAAAATTCCTGTATGGAGGACGAGATCCGTTTGCCAACATGTATTTTCTGGTGCACACTGAGGGTATGAACGACGATATCCTTGACGATGACTATGAAGAAGATTAAATCCTAATCCTCGCATCAACAGGGGTAAGAAGAGCAGTTCAAAGAAGAACATTGACCCTGATATAGACGATGTCCTAGTCATCATCAGAGAGGAGACAGACGACATCAACTCTTTTATCCTCCCTATTCATGAGGACTTAACTTTAAACAATTGGAGCAGCACTCCATGCCTCAGTCGAAAAGGGTAAAAGGGTAGAAAGTCCATCTGCCCTAGAGCGTGGTTTTATTTACTGCTTATTTTGCTGCACAGCGATATCAGTTACTTTTATCATGTTTTTGCTAAATGCTTTGTATGATCAAACAGTTTCATATATTAAAGTGAAAACATTTTGTTTTCAGGACACCAGAGTTGGATTTTTTTTGGTCCCTGCTGATGGGATGCCAAATTTTCACAGTGACTACAACTTTGACGTAGAATTGGACTTCGACTTGATGGAGATTGATCAAGAGGAGATAGATGACTATGAGGTGCCCGAGGAGATCAAAGAATGGGTCGAAAACCAAACCCAACCCAAACCTCGACCAAACGACCACTGTCAATATCATTCTAATAAAAGGAATCGCCAATACCAATTAGTATTGAACATGAATTAGACCACTAGGTTATAGGGTAGGGGCCGAACTACATACAAATCTTGGAGTGTTTATTATTTTGTCATTATGCACACATCTGCATATATTGTTTCTGTTATACTATTGTGAATTAACACTAATCCAAACACCTAAGCAGACATGTCATCCTGTCTAAATAATAATCGAAGTAGAACTTGAGATAAAGCATACACCAAAACAAATATGTCTTACCTGTCTGAATTCATTCTGAAGGAGATAAATTTAAAATTGTAATTGATATAGAATTGGGTTTGAGAATTAACACATATTCAATGCCCTTCTAGGTGTGCACATACACAAAATTACTGTTTGCATTTAACTAGTAGTTATTAATCAAGTTAGTATTTATCATTTTATTTACTAAATTAAAGAATTTTATGTCAATGTTGAGTTTTGAAATGATTTAATATGACTTAAAAAAGTTAATAATAATCTTATATTTTTGAAAGAAAGAATATTTAATAATAATTATTATTACTACTGTGCACGTACACACACGGTGCACATGATACTTTCTTATTGGTAAATATGTTTGAAATTTAAAATTTAACTATTAATAAGAGCTGGAATATGAAGGCTGAAAAGGGAAAATAACAATGATAGAGATAAGAAAAGATTGAAATAACTGCTAATTATTTAAAATTGTAACTATAGTGTATTATACACTTACCCCAATCTTAAATGTTTTTCATTCCCTTTTCCTTTATAATAAAGATAGATAATATTATGATTAAACATTCAGGTATAACCGAACTGAATTTGTCAATTCAATTACAACCGGATGCCGAAATTAAGCTATTTCGGGTAACTGTACAAAAATCAAAATACTAAAATATCAAAAATATCAAGTACCGAAATACTTGATTTACTATCCAGCTATTTCGAAAAATAACGAAACTAAATGAAAATTCTAAATGGAAAATTTTAAATGAAAATTTTAACCAAAAATTTTTATTTCTTAAATTGTTATTCAGGTTAACCGAGTAAGTCAATTTACAAATTGTTATTGTACTCGAATATTGGAATATTATTCCAATTTTACAAAATGATCGAATAACTGAATACCCGAATATTATTTCCGACCAAATATCATAATTCCTACCGTTTGTGATTTAAAATTTGTGGACGAAATTAACCTTTATTTTTTTAAATGACCGATATATCATATCCATCTATATTCACATTATTGAGAATAAGATTGTTTTGTTATTACTAATATGAGTATACTAGTCCTACAAATTAATTTTTATTCAACAATTTAAATAATTTTAAATAAAATAAATATGAGATTATTTTAAATTATCTATAAATAATTTCACTCAAAATAAACACGTGACTAAACTTATTAAATCACAGGAGTAGTATTGAGAAATTGGGGGCAAAGATCCTACAACTATTCGTTGAAGACGGTTACCGTTAGATAGAGTGCTTTCAATTCACATTATTTGAATTTCATGTGTGTGCGAGAGAGAACCTACAACTCTTGAATTTGAATTTCATGTACAGAGAGGCTTTCAATTCACATTATTTGAATTTCATGTGTGTGTGTGAGAGAGATCCTACTAGGTTTTGAATAATTTGTTCTGGTGCAAAATCCATTTTTCACCCAAATCTCAGATAGGTTTCCATTTCTCTCTCTTGACCCAATTTCTTCTAGGTTTTGAACCCAATTTCTTCTTCTTCTTCCCTTTCTTCATCTCTTGGCTTTACATCCCAGAACAAAATCACGACTTTCACCTTCGTTTTAACGTTCGTTTGTAGCTAATTAGAAATCTATGGTTTGGAAATAGTTCGGGAGCTGCGTACAGAGTCTTCTCCACATGGATTTGGAAATCTAGGGTTTGTGTTCTTGTCCAGACTTAAGTTAATTTACCATTTTCTTTCTCTCTTTTCAATTTAGTCCTCTCCACCTTACATTGGTTTTCGCCCAAAAAATCTTTGCCTCGTATGCTATCTTACAATCTCGGCATCGTTGTCTCTTTTGTATTACTTCTTTTGTATTACTTCTATCTATAGAAGTAGAAAATGTCATCGTTGGGAACTTGGAAGGGTGTACTGGAGATGGCAAAGTTCGCTGGATATGTTCGCTGTATTGGAGATGTCTTATGTATTTCTTCGCCAACAACACTCAGAATCTTCAGAAATTCATGGGCGCTGTATGTATATGTTTCTCTATACAATATCGTTCTGAAAATCTTCATTTCTATTTTATAGTTTCATAGATTTTCCTGAATTTTGTTTGGCTGTTCTAGTTCAGTACTGATGGCTTATGTGCGTGTATATGTATGTAATCTATAAATGTGTTGTTCATGTAAACTTTGTTTGATTGAATGTTTGATTCATATTATATAACTGATTTCAATGTTGGCTTAAAAGCAGCTTGCTATTTTACAATTTAATTTCGAGAATTGCCTTATGAGAATAGGATCTCTGCTTTACTGTAGATACTTGATATCTTATTCTGCTAATTCTAGGTTCAAAATGAAGTGTTTCACAATTATAGTTTATGAGACATTATAATATTTGCTCGTGATTTACAATTATCGGTATGTGTTGAAATTTGGTTTTGAAGATTGTGTTTTTGTTGCCAGTAGTCTTGTTGATATGTATCGAAAGTGTGGTGTTATAATTGATGCGGGGAAGGTGTTTAATCGTATGTTTCAGAGAAACATAGTGACATGGAATTCAATGATTTCGAGTTATGTTCAAAATGGTTTGATGGAGGAAGCAATTGGGGTCTTTTATGATATGAGGATGGAAGGAATAGAACCCACTCGTGTTACATTTTGGGTACTTCCAAAATCAATTTTTATTCTAAGGTTGGTTTGATCAAGGATGTTGAGCTAGTATTTTAGTAGGATGCTTGAGAAAGATGTTGTAAGGTATTGAAATTCCAGGTCAATATTAGAATAAAAATTTATATAATGAATTTTATTTTTTGATATTATTTATTGTGCATCCTTGTATGTGTGCAATGTGAAATAAATGTCTGCTATAGGGTAAATATATAACATTATATATTTACTGTGATTGAGCTAATGGTTAGAAGGAATTTGAATGGAAAAAGGTAAATAAATAGTAGAGTATACAAAATTTATTGTATACCTTAAAAGATATTAAAATAATTTATAAAGCTAAATTATTTTAATATAAGAAAATGATGGTATTTTGTACATTATCTTATTTTAACTATAAGTAAGGTAATATAAATAGGAAATATTACAATAACTTTATATAAAGAAATTATAGCACTAAGTGTTATTTGTAATGTAATAAGTTATGGAAAATAAGATATATTGTTGATATATTGCATTAGACATGTACTTGGGGTAATATGCAAGCTGGTCACTAAACGAAGCAGTAAGTAGGAGCTGGAAGAGGGGAGGTATAGTGTAATTAATGTAAGCTTGAGCTGTCCTTGTGCAGTAGATATAGACTGTCCGATTGGCTTGGCTATGTTGTTGAGTAAGAATTTTGGGTAAGATGTAGGATTAGAGTTCTCTTTTTCCTTCCCATCCTCACCCGCCAACTCCTTTCTCCAGAATTTTAGCTCCTTCAATTCGGCTAGCACAAGTGAAGAGAAATAAGAGTTTAAGCTTTCAAAATTTGTTGAAACAGCGGAGTTCAGCTGGGAGCTATCAGGAGATTGTACGTGAGCTAGTAAGAGGTTTACAATCTATCTTCATTATTGTTATAGATGCAAGTATTAAGCAAAGTGGATTATTTGGTTTTAAAGTGAAAACAGTTAGTATTATGAATTGATTTCAGTTGTGGATGGGTAACGGATATGTTATTAGCTAATGATGTAGTTAAAATTAAAAGAATTGTTTCTCTTGGAAAGAATAAGCTAACTAGTTTGTATGTATTGGTTAATTATATAGAAATTTGATTGTATCATGGATTGCTATGGCTGGAATTAGAACAAAGGAGTTTAGGATGGTTGTGTGGTGTTATAAGGAGGTTAACATGGGTTTATAACTCAAATAAAAGGCTATGAAAATGGTGAATTAAAACTGTGCAGACCACATGTTTGTTAAAAGTCCCAAGTGGACTGTTTTGGGTAAAAATGGAATTCTGGATGGAATTAAAGTTGGGGTTATATATTTACATCCTATATAATGTTGAGAAAAGTGTTTTAGCATATTAAATGCAAACAAAGAGCAATCTTTAGGCTAAAGCTAACAGTTGGGATTTTAGCACGTCAAGCGAAGTGGGACTTTGTTTTGGGCAGCTGGGTATGCCAAGGATTCAGGCCTAATATTTTTCTTTGGTAGGCCCCTATGATAGCTTTAAAGTTCTAGAGTTTGGGTATAAGTAAACTTAGGGATCAAAGGTTACAGACTTGCAACATGGGTGAGTTGTAAAGGGGCTGGGGGGCTGCCGAAGCTGCTGCAGACAGCAGCAGCCAGCGCCTAGAGCTGTGCTGCAGAGCTGGGCTAGCAGTTTTGTTTTTATTTGAGTTTCATGAGCTGCAGCTGTGGGTTAGTATAATAATAGGGACTCAAAAAGGTACTAGTTGCCAAGTTGTCATCTAGGAAAAAGGGAGAAGGTTGGCCTGGCTGGGTCGCTGCAGACAGCAGGCACTCCTTTTTGGTTTGGTTTGCTTGGGCTTATGTGTTGGATTAATATGAGTTATGTGTTGCTACAACTTATAAGTTATGTCAATAAATGAAGGCATCATTTTTATATCGTTGAAGGGCCATTATAAGAGATGAGATGACATGGAGGTTGGGGCAAGCAACAGGAGGCTGCTACCTATGTGCAGCAGCAGTTGGTGGCCAATGACAATGGGTAACAGTTGGGCAGCCACTTTGGTTGAACCATGTAATTTAAAAAGCTAATTATCAAGTATGGTTTTTAGTTTGGTTTATAAGCATATATATATAGACTTTCCAATGGGCTTGCAAGTTTGGGATTGAAGAAGAGAGGGAGCAGGGCTGCTGCTGCTTCGGCAGCAGCAGGGGGCATAGAGACTTTGACTGGGGGCTCTTCTAGAGCTTTGGGTCAAGGCACTTGTGTTACTATAGATGCCTATATGATAATTTCCTATTATAAATAGAAGTATCATCTATTTTGTATTTCAAAATCTAGCATGAGTGGATTTAAAATATGGGAACTAAAAGTACCCTAAAGGGGATCAAGAAGTAAGGGCTGCTGAGCAGCCCATTGGCAGCAGCAGTTGGCATTAAGAGATTGCTATAGCAGCTTTGAGTAAATCACTTTGACTCAATAATGTAGTTTGGAGATCTAACTATAAAGTTGGGTTTAAAAACTTTCTAAAACAAAGAAGTGTATATGATATACATCAAATCCCCAATTCAATGTAAATGAATGTGTATGTAGAGAATATAATGAGTTAGCAATTTATAGAATAAGGCTAACAAACCGAAGTGTTACAAGGTTGGGGCTGTTGGGCTATGTTTGGGGCTGCGAGGCCAAGTGTGGCCATGCCAAACTTGGCTAAGCCCCATAGGGCCAAGCAAAGCTTGGCTTGCCCACATGGCTAGTCAAGTTGGAATTGTTATTCAATAAAGACGGCTATTTGATGTACCTAAGCAAATAGGAGGTTGTTTTGACGTTACACGATGGCATACAAAAATGAATCTGTAAATCATGGAAGATATTAAAAGTTAATCATACAAAGGGAAAATATTTTCAGAACTTGAAACGAGCTGTGAAGGCACCTTGTATGCTATAAGTTAAATAAACAAAGCAAGAAATGCTCATGTGCTAAGTTACTAATAGCATGTAAAGGATAATTGTAGTATGGTTACATATGATAAACATGTCGAACCCTATTAAAGAGAAAAATGACTATTGAAAGAGCATGAATGAGATATTTGAAAAATGTATAGAAATATTTCAAAAATAGAAATACAAACTAAAGACATGATCAATGTGATTATGTGATATGTGAACATACAAGCTATATGACTTGGCTATTTTGGCTAATATGCTTGTAAATGCAATTAAATTTGTGTAGGCTCTGTGAGAACAAGTTAAGCTGAATTTTATCAATCGTCTACAAACAAGACAAATATCTAAATCTTACTCTTCATTGAGCAAGTATTATGGAATTATTCATATGTGGACAAGTTCTCTGAATTCTGAACTGTCTCCCATTTATTTATGAATAATACAAGGTATACAAGGTATTAAAACAAAAACGTGATAGCAAGGTTACTATTGATATATCATAGAGTTCTGTGCCTTAGTGAAAAACGAGGGGGGGGGGGTATATAGGATTGCAACTTCCATAGAGGTGTAAGTTATCCCAACTTTTCTTTGTAAAGGGGTCAAGATGATGAAAGATTTTGACTGCACAGTTCTCTGAGGTGTTGTTTATATTCTCACTTTTGAAGGAATATGATATGACAGAATTAACTAACACAGTTTTGTCATTGCGACATCATGGTCATGCGTGCTCAATCTTTTGCAATATTAGAGCTTTCGATCTTAATATTACTTTAATTTCCAGCTTAAAGACACTGGAGAACAGTTGGATGAATTATTGTAGATTTACTGATAGATGGCCTGTTAAATTTGGAACGAGGGGGCTTATGTCTTGATTCCATTTAGTCTAGGCCTTGCATGCTGGGGAAAAAACTTCTTCTAGAAACTTCTTTAACATGTGTTTTTGTTCTGTAGACTCAAGTATCCTTTGACAACGAATCTGGTGGCACTGAAAAATATGATTTTGATGTTAACCATTTGTCTAAAATTGGCTGATCATCTTATCATTTCCTCATTTGTTTCTTGATCATGATCGCCCATTTTAGCTTACTAATCACTTTGTTCACATATATTTTCTCAGGATGTTCTTGGAGCTATTGGTGAGTGATTTGTTCTATATAATTATATTGCTGATATCGTTTCAAGATTAGTATATAAATTATCAAACCCAAATGCGATCAACTATCTTCCTTGACTGTACCAGAGTGTTGGACCTACTTGCCCGTCATATCTTCTGAATGTCTGTGTTTATATTCTGGTTTTGTCACTAGAATCATTGTGTTGTTATGTCTAATGCACAAGTTGTTCTCCAACATGGAGAACATGTTGTCTCTATGGAGGCAAAAACATACAAATTTAGTTATGGTTTTGTCTAGATAGAACGAGATACTCATGCTTAAGATACAAAAGAGGGTTAATTACACTTTGAAAAGATAAGTAAGTTTAACATGGAAACTACAACGTGTATTGTTAGGACACTAATCTTATCAGTTATGAAGGTTCAGCCATGAATAGTTTTTGATGAACTAGGGTGTCTCTCTAAAAAGCACAAGAGACGGGAGTTGGGAATACTTTGATAACCCAATTGCATTAAGGAATTGCACCATTGATTGATATATCTGTTTCATTGTGTGAGAGAGAGAGAGATGGCCAGAAAAGGAGAGATCACACATTTTTATCTCATGAATCTTATGCTTTATACTCTAGTGACCGAAATGGTGTTTGGCAGGAATTTCTGTCCTCCTCAGAGATCAGCGAAGAAGACAAAGTCTATTGAGCTTTCAGCCACCATTTCATCTCACTAAGATCAATGCAGCAAACACCAACATGCCTAGCTTTGCTCTAGCCTTCGCATCCACACCGTCAACAGGAAAGAAATCGTCAAAGGTTTGAGATGAGCTGGCATTTAAAAATTTATCATTTCCTTGTACACTTTTTTTCTTGTCTTGAACCGAACTTTAGCTCATAATACCAAGTTAGTTGTCCGAGCACAAACTCAAAATTGTTATATTATGCGGTTTAATATTCACAGTATTTTTTTAGAGTGCACTTCAACTTACAAATTATAGCTAATCATACTACTTTTAACATCATCATTCTGAACTGTGATTATAAATGATTATCAAGAAATACGAGAGCATAAAAAAAGTTTTAGGGATCATAGTCGTTAAGTCGTCGCGTCGGCAAGTCATGCTATTTTTATCGAATGAGATTTTTAAAATATTTTGTAGGTTGTATTGATTCATAACTGGCTTGCTAAATCTAGAAGTCTTTATTTCTCCTGGAACTAGAGGTACTAAATTTTTGTTTTAACTTAAATTTTTATTGAAGGTATTATTGAAATTAGAAATTGTTTGCTATATTTGAATGATATGGTACTAATGCTATTTTTATCGAATGAGATTTTCAAAATATTTTGCAGGTTGTATTGATTCATAGCAGGCTTGCTAAATCTAGAAGTTTTTATTTCACCTGGAACAAGAGGTACTATTTATTGGTATTTTTTTTAATTCTTATTTTTTGAACTTAAATTTCTGTTTGAGAACACAGGTTTTACTAGAGTAACAATGGAGGAAGGAGGGAAGTAGTGAGAATGTAGTGGGATTTAGATTTTGTGATAGATTTGAGGAGGGAAGAGAGGCGTAAGTAGATATAGGCGTAGGAGAGGGTTAATTTTATAGGTTCTAAATATTTAGTGAAGATGTATATATATATATATATATATATATATTATTTATTAGTTATATTATATTTTATATGTAATATACATGTGTATATACAATTATATCTATATATATGTAGTATAATATATGTTATATTTATATACGTAATATACATATGTATGTATACATACATATTATATATTATAAAATATATATTATATAATATATAAAGTATTTTACATATATTTAATGATTGGTTTATGGGTTGATTAATATATGAGTAACGTGTAATTCTAAACTTTGTTTAAAATATAGTAATTTGTTTGATTGTTCCTGCTTGAATGTGATGCTTCGTTGGTGGTTATTGGTTACACTACCAAAAATCATAACTTAGGGTTATTGTTATATTGATTTTGAATGAGTTCTTTCGTGTATCTTTTTAGTGTATTTGTTATATTGTATTTAATATAATATTTCATTTTATACTTTTGTTGAGAGATAATTTTACACTTGGGCAGAATATGTATTTATATCTTTTTGTATGTCTTTGTATGGTTGTCCCAAGTGAAAATTTTGTAATGTAGAAATTACTATAAATGTAAGGCAGAGTGTGGCTTGGAAAGGTTGAGTGAATTTTACTCACAACTATGTAAGCAGAAAATGGGTAAAAATATAGGATCAACTTCACAGAATTGGATCAATATTGGTATTTGCAACCATGAAGAAATTTCGGCATCAAAGGTATTATTGAAATTAGAAATTGTTGTTTTCTATAGTTGAATGATATTGTACTCATACTATTTTTAACAAACAAGATTTTCAAAATATTTTGCAGGTTGTATTGATTCATAGCAGTCTTGCTAAAACTAGAAGTCTTTATTTCTCCTAGAACAAGAGGTACTAAATTTATGTTTTAACTTAAATTTATGTTTTAACTTCAATTCTTATTGAAGGTATTATTGAAAAATTAGAAATTGTTTGCTATATTTGAATGATACGGAACTAATGTTATTTTTATCGAACGAGATTTTCAAAATATTTTGCAGGTTGTATTGATTCATAGCAGGCTTGCTAAATCTAGAAGTCTTTATTTCTCCTGGAACAAGAGGTACTAAATTTATGTTTTAACTTAAATTCTTATTGAAGGTATTATTGAAATTAGAAATTGTTGTTTGCTATATTTGAATGATATGGTACTAATGCTATTTTTATCGAACGAGATTTTCAAAATATTTTGCAGGTTGTATTGATTCATAACAGGTTTGCTAAATCTAGAAATTTTTATTACACCTGGAATAAGAGGTACATTTTATTGGTATTTTTTTTAATTCTTATTTTTTGAACTTAAATTTCTGTTTGTGAACACAGGTTTTATTAGAGTAACAACCTTGGAGAAAGGAGGGAAGTAGTGAGAATGTAGTGGGTTTTAGATTTTGTAATATATTTGAGGAGGGGAAGAGAGAGGTAAGTAGGTATAGGCGTAGGAGAGGGTTAATTTTATAGGTTCAAAATACTTAGTGAAGAGGTATAAATATATATATATATTATATTATTTATTAGTTATGTTATATTATATATATAATATACATGTGTATATACAATTATATCTATATATGTAGTATAGTATATGTTATATTTATATACGTAATATATATATGTATGTATACATACATATTATATATTATAAAATATATATTATATAATTATATAATATATAAAGTATTTTACATATATTTAATGATTTGTTTATGGGTTGACTAATATATGAGTAACGTGTAATTCTAAACTTTGTTTAGAATATAGTAATTTGTTTGATTGTTCCTGCTTGAATGTGATGCTTCGTTGGTGGTTATTGGTTACACTACCAAAAATCATGACTTAGGGTTATTGTGATATTGATTTTGAATGAGTTTTTTCATGTATCTTTGTATTGTATTTTTTATATTGTATTTTATATAATATTTTATTTTATACTTTTGTTGAGAGATAATTTTACACTTGGGCAGAATATGTATTTGTATCTTTTTGTATGTCTTTGTATGGTTGTCCCAAGTTAAAATTTTGTAATGTAGAAATTACTATAAATGTAAAGCAGAGTGTGGCTTGGAAAGGATGAGTGAATTTTACTCACAACTATGTAAACAGAAAATGGGTAAAAATATAGGATCAACTTCTCAGAATTGGATCAATATTGGTATTTGCAACTATGAAGAAATTTCGGCATCAAAGGTATTATTGAAATTAGAAATTGTTGTTTTCTATATTTGAATGATATTGTACTCATACTATTTTTAACAAACGAGATTTTCGAAATATTTTGCAGGTTGTATTGATTCATAGCAGTTTCGCTAAATCTAGAAATTTCTATTTCTCCTAAAACAAGAGGTACTAAATTTATGTTTTAACTTAAGTTTATGTTTTAACTTCAATTCTTATTGAAGGTATTATTGAAAAATTAGAATTTGTTGTTTGCTATATTTGAATGATATGGTACTAATGCTATTTTTATCAAACGATATTTTCAAAATAATTTGCAGGTTGTATTGATTCATAGCAAACTTGCTAAATCTAGAAGTCTTTATTTCTCCTGGAACAAGAGGTACTAAATTTATGTTTTAACTTAAATTCTTATTGAAGGTATTATTGAAATTAGAAATTGTTGTTTGTTATAATTGAATGATATGGTACTAATGCTATTTTTATCGAACGAGATTTTCAAAATATTTTGCAGGTTGTATTGATTCATAGCAGGCTTGCTAAATCTAGAAGTTTTTATTTCACCTGGAACAAGAGGTACTATTTATTGGTAATTTTTTTTATTCTTATTTTTTGAACTTAATTTTCTGTTTGAGAACACAGGTTTTACTAGAGTAACAACCTTATTGGAGAAAGGAGAGAAGTAGTGAGAATGTAGTGGGATTTAGATTTTGTGATAGATTTGAGGAGGGGAAGAGAAGGGTAAGTAGGTATAGGCGTAGGAGAGGGTTAATTTTATAGGTTCAAAATACTTAGTGAAGAGGTATAAATATATGTATTATATTATTTATTAGTTATATTATATTATATATGTAATATACATGTGTATATACAATTATATCTATATATATGTAGTATAATATATGTTATATTTATATACGTAATATACATATGTATGTATACAAATATATTATATATTATAAAATATATATTATATTATATATAAAGTATTTTACATATATTTAATGATTGGTTTATGGGTTGACTAATATATGAGTAACGTGTAATTCTAAACTTTGTTTAGAATATAGTAATTTGTTTGATTGTTCCTGCTTGAATGTGATGCTTCGTTGGTGGTTATTGGTTACACTACAAAAAATCATAACTTAGGGTTATTGTGATATTGATTTTGAATGAGTTTTTTTCGTGTATCTTTGTATTGTATTTGTTATATTGTATTTAATATAATATTTCATTTTATACTGTTGTTGAGAGATAATTTTACACTTGGGCAGAATATGTATTTATATCTTTTTGTATGTCTTTGTATGGTTATCCCAAGTTAAAATTTTGTAATGAAGAAATTACTATAAATGTAAGGCATAGTGTGGCTTGGAAAGGTTGAGTGAATTTTACTCACAACTAAGTAAGCAGAAAATGGGAAAAAATATAGGATCAACTTCTCAGAATTGGATCAATATTGGTATTTCCAACCATAAAGAAATTTCGGCAACAAAGGTATTATTGAAATTAGAAATTGTTGTTTTCTATATTTGAATGATATTGTGCTCATGCTATTTTTAACAAACGAGATTTTTAAAATATTTTGTAGGTTGTATTTATTCATAGCAGTCTTGCTAAATCTAGAAGTCTTTATTTCTCCTAGAACAAGAGGTGCTAAATTTATGTTTTAACTTCAATTCTTGTTGAAGGTATTATTGAAAAATTAGAAATTGTTGTTTGCTATATTTGAATGATATGGTACTAATGCTATTTTTATCGAATGAAATTTTCAAAATATTTTGCAGGTTGTATTGATTCATAGCAGGCTTGCTAAATTTAGAAGTCTTTATTTCTCCTGGAACAAGAGGTACTAAATTTCTATTTTAACTTAAATTTTTATTGAAGGCATAATTGAAATTAGAAATTATTTGCTATATTTGAATGATATGGTACTAATGCTATTTTTATCGAATGAGATTTTCAAAATATTTTGCAGGTTGTATTGATTCATAGCTGGCTTGCTAAATCTAGAAGTCTTTATTTCTCCTAGGACAAGAGGTACTAATTTTTTTTTTAATTCTTCTTTTTTGAACTTAAATTTCTGTTTAAGAACACAGGTTTTACTAGAGTAACAACCTTATTGGAGGAAGGAGGGAAGTAGTGAGAATGTAGTGGGATTTAGATTTTGTGATAGATTTAAGGAGGGAAGAGAGGCGTAAGTAGATACAGGCGTAGGAGAGGGTTAATTTTATTATATTATTTATTAGTTATATTATATTATATATAAAATATACATGTGTATATACAATTATATCTATATATATGTAGTATAATATATGTTATATTTATTTACGTAATATACATAGTATGTATACATACATATATTATATTATAAAATATATATTATATAATATATAAAGTATTTTACATATATTTAATGATTGGTTTATGGGTTGACTAATATATGAGTAACGTGTAATTCTAAACTTTGTTTAGAATATAGTAATTTGTTTGATTGTTCCTGCTTGAATGTGATGCTTCGTTGGTCGTTATTGGTTACACTACCAAAAATCATGACTTAGGGTTATTGTGATATTGATTTTGAATGAGTTCATTCGTGTATCTCGTTAGTGTATTTGTTATATAGTATTTAATATAATATTTCATTTTATACTTTTGTTGAGAGATAATTTTACATTTGGGCAGAATATGTATTTATATCTGTTTGTATGTTATGGTTGTCCCAAGTGAAAATTTTGTAATGTAGAAATTATTATAAATGTAAGGCAGAGTGTGGCTTGGAAAGGTTTAGTGAATTTTACTCACAACTATGTAGGCAGAAAATAGGTAAAAATATAGGATCAACTTCTCTAAATTGGATCAATATTGGTATTTGTAACCATGAAGAAATTTCGGCATCAAAGATATTATTGAATTTAGAAATTGTTGTTTTCTATATTTGAAAGATATTGTACTCGTACTATTTTTAACAAACGAGATTTTCAAAATATTTTGCAGGTTGTATTGATTCATAGCAGTCTTGCTAAATCTAGAAATCTCTATTTCTCCTAGAACAAGAGGTACTAAATTTATGTTTTAACTTCAATTCTTGTTGAAGGTATTATTGAAAAATTAGAAATTGTTGTTTGCTATATTTGAATGATATGGTACTAATGCTATTTTTATCGAAAGAGATTTTCAAAATGATTTGCAGCTTGTATTGATTCATAGCAGACTTGCTAAATCTAGAAGTCTTTATTTCTCATGGAACAAGAGGTACTAAATTTCTGTTTTAACTTAAATTCTTATTGAAGGTATTATTGAAATTAAAAATTGTTGTTTGTTATATTTGAATAATATGGTACTAATGCTATTTTTATCGAAACAGATTTTCAAAATATTTTGCAGGTTGTATTGATTCGTAGCAGGCTTGCTAAATCTAGAAGTTTATATTTCACCTAGAACAAGAGTTACTATTTATTGGTATTTTTTTTTAATTCTTATTTTGTGAACTTAAATTTCTGTTTGAGAACACAGGTTTTACTAGAGTAACAACTTTATTGGAGGAAGGAGGGAAGTAGTGAGAATGTAGTGGGATTTAGATTTTGTGATAGATTTGAGGGGAAGAGAGGGGTAAGTAGGTATAGGCGTAGGAGAGGGTTAATTTTATAAGTTCTAAATACTTAGTGAAGAGGTATAAATATATATATTATATTATTTATTAGCTATATTATATTATATATGTAATATACATGTGCATATACAATTATATCTATATATATGTAGTATAATATATGTTATGTTTATATACGAAATATACCTATGTATGTATACATGCATATTATTTTTTATAAAATATATATTATATAATATATAAACTATTTTACATATATTTAATGATTGGTTTATGGGTTGACTAATATATGAGTAACGTGTAATTCTAAACTTTTTTTAGAATATAGTAATTTGTTTGATTGTTGCTGCTTGAATGTGATGTTTCGTTGGTGGTTATTGGTTATACTACCAAAAATCATGACTTATGGTTATTGTGATATTGATTTTGAATGAGTTCTTTCGTGTATCTTTTTAGTGTATTTATTATATTGTATTTAATATAATATTTTATTTTATACTTTTGTTGAGAGATAATTTTACACTTGGGAAGAATATGTATTTATATCTTTTTGTATATCTTTGTATCGTTGTCCCAAGTGAAAATTCTGTAATGTAGAAATTACTATAAATGTAAGGCAGAGTGTTGCTTGGAATGGTTGAGTGAATTTTACTCACAATTATATAAGCTTCTAATGGGTAAAAATATAGGATCAACTTCTCAGAATTGGATCAATACCGGTATTTGCAACCATGATGAAATTTCAGCATCATAGGTATTATTGAAATTAGAAATTGTTGTTTTCTATATTTGAATGATATTGTACTTATACTATTTTTAACAAACGAGATTTTCAAAATATTTTGCAGGTTGTATTGATTCATAGCAGTCTTGCTAAATCTTGAAGTCTATTTCTCCTAGAACAAGAGGTACTAAATTTATGTTTTAACTTAAATTTATTTTTTAACTTCAATTCTTTTTGAAGGTATTATTGAAATTAGAAATTGTTGTTTGCTATAATTGAATGATATGGTACTAATGCTATTTTTATCGAATGAGATTTTCAAAATATTTTGAAGGTTGTATTGATTCATAGCAGGCTTGCTAAATCTAGAAGTTTTTAATCACTTGGAACAAGAAGTACTATTTATTGGTATTTTTTTTAATTCTTATTTTTTCAACTTAAATTTCTGTTTAAGAACACAGGTTTTACAAGAGTAACAACCTTATTGGATAAAGGAGGGAAGTAGTGAGAATGTTGTGGGATTTAGATTTTGTGATAGATTTAAGAAGGGGAAGAGAGGGGTAAGTAGGTATAGGCGTAGGAGAGGGTTAATTTTATAGGTTCTAAATACTTAGTGAAGAGATATAAATATATATATTATATTATTTATTATTTATATTATATTATATATGTAATATACATGTGTATATACAATTATATCTATATATATGTAGTATAATATATGTTATATTTATATACGTAATATATATATGTATGTATACATACATATTATATATTATATAATATATAAAATATAAAATATTTTACATATATTTAATGATTGGTTTAAGGGTTGACTAATATATGAGTAATGTGTAATTCTAAACTTTATTTAGAATATAGTAATTTGTTTGATTGTTCCTGCTTGAATGTGATGCTTCGTTGGTGGTTATTGATTACACTACCAAAAATCATGACTTGGGGTTATTGTGATATTGATTTTGAATGAGTTCTTTCGTATATCTTTTTAGTGTATTTGTTATATTGTATTTAATATTCTATTTCATTTTATACTTTTGTTGAGAGATAATTTTATACTTGGGCAAAATATGTATTTATATCATTTTGTTTGTCTTTCTGTGGTTGTGCCAAGTGAAAATTTGTAATATAGAAATTACTATAAATTTTGTAATATAGAAATTACTAGAAATTTTGTAATATAGAAATTACTATTAATTTTAGAGAAATGTTTTTGTTCCTTAATATAAGTCTTTTGAAAATTTCAAGTAAACATTAAATGTTTAATTTCCAACTAAATCTTTCTTTTACAACAGCCTCTTTTCCTCTTTTTCTTAAATCACAATCATGCCTTTCCGTTCTTTATTAGTAGTGTGTTGATTGCTACAAAATACCCTGCCTCCCGTCCCGTTTTAAATCTCGTTTTATAAAAATATTAATATTTATCGTTTGAGAATTTTAATTAAATATTAATTATTTATTTTTTAATATTATCCCAAGTACTATTAAATAATTTTTTTTTTAATTCTCTCACTATATTATGTCCAATAAATAACCGCCTCTTTTTTCAATACAAAGACAATATATAGGCGCAATTGATATTATATTTAATGTTATACAATTAATTTCTTAATACTTGTGCGTAACTCTAAAATGACATATATTAAGGGTCGGAAGGAGTACTACTCCCTCCATCCCAAATTATCTACTCTTTTAAAGAATTTTTGTTGTACCAAAATAATTACATTTCACTCTTTCCTAGACCAATAAAATGGTTATATTACAAATTTATCCTTTTCATTTTTTTCTTCTTATCATAAATGTATAATCTCCAAATATGGAGAAGACAAAATTAAGGTTTTTACTTCATGAAAATGTTGAGCTTATTTCTACTCATAAAAAAAGAGTAGTATATATATATGGGGATAATTTATTGTACAACAATTCGAAAAGGCTCTTGTTCCAGAACCACAATTATGTGGGTGCTAAGTTTTGATGAGTAATTTTAAGTATATGTATAATTGCACTTTTAACAATAAAATTGGTATAATAATTGCATTTATTAGTAAGTGTGCAAATGGTTAAAAATAAAGATAATTTGGAATGGAGGGAGTAAAATATAATACAAAATATTAGTACTATGAGTTTGTTCAGCTACCTGCATTTATGCTCGTAGCATTTGCTTACGTTTGAGACACAAACGATGCGTCAGTGAGTTAAATAATTAAGCTACATAAAAAATAAGTTATTTTTAAGTGTACTTAAACTTTCAAATGCTATAAACGCATCAAATCCTGAGTAAGCATATAGTAGTTAATTTTTACCAGACTCCTAGAATGAAACATCAACTAATTAACAATTTGACACCTTATTTTGTATCATATTTTTTCATAAATATTTTGTTATCATAACATTATCTTTTATATATATATAACTTTAATACACATCCATTTGATATTACATTCACGTATACATGTCTTTTTATGCTTATTAAAAACAACAACAACAAAATTACTTTCTATAAACAAATTCGAATGTTTCATTTTAATCCATTACAAGCAGCCATACACAAATTAAGCATGCATGAAAGATAGACACACTTTTGTAGAAAGAATAAATTTCGTTTCTTTGTAAAAAGTTATTCATATGGCCATATTTTCTACAAGTGATCCAAGCAAAATCCCTTAAATTATACTCCTCTGTCCTTTAATATATGTCGTTTTAAAGTTGTATACAAAAATTAAGAAAATAATTGTATAAAGTAACATAATATTCTAATTTGTCATTATTTTCTTGTAGTATCATCACATGACCACCACTATTAATTTGTAATTAATATTAAGAGTACGGTCCGTTTGAGAACATAAGATTATACTTAAAATTAAGTCGTTTTAAAAATGTATTTCTACAAAATATTAAAAAAAAAGAAAAAAAGAATCAGTTTCATACCTACAAAAGAAAATATTTCTCAAAAATTTAAGAAGATATAGCTAGCCCCGAAAAAAGTACATTTCATTTTATTTCTGCTAGTTTTTGACTAAAATTTAAACACACACCCTACAACTGTGGACCAACTGTAGGGTGTGTGTTTAAATAATAATAATAAAAGTTTCAACATAGAGAGATTAGTGAGTGCTTACTTAAGATAAGTTAGGTTAATTATATTGTTAATTAACCTTGATTAGTAGTGGACCAAGCTAGCTGTGGTATTGTGTGAGCATGATAACTAGTAACTAGCCAGATTTGCGAACACTTGGCTCACCTTAATTAATTAGGATCTAATTAACATCTAGCACCAACCTGCAGGCTACGACTTGGTTTGGAAGATAAAACAAAATATAAAGAAGAAATATTAATTTTGTAAGATTGAGATCCTCCATTTATGCACAAGCAATAAGGTGATGAGACAGCTAGAAGAAAAGGAAGGGATCAGATTCAAAGGGAAAACTATAAGAAAATACTAGAAGTATTTTTAGTGACATATGAGATCGAGGTAGAAAACTCTAATTTTCTTTTGAATTAGTATTCTTACTTCCTTCGTTCCAAAATTTAATAGAATTGACTTTTTAAAGTCAACTAAAGATATTTTCAAACTCAAAATTGACATAATGAATTCTTTTAATTTTAGTTAATACAATGATGAGTATCATAAATTCTCTCAAAAGTATTATTCATTGTAAGATTTTTTTTCCTCAGAATCTTTAATGAACTATCTCAATTTTGAGTTTGAAAATATATCAAATTGACTTTCAAAAGTCAGTAATGATCTTATAATTTGAAACAGAGAGACTATTATTTAGTTCGGTAAAGTTATTCATGCATTGCAGTTAATATATATATATAATTTGGAATAGAGAGACTATTATTTTTTTTAGCACATTGTTTGCCTATTGTTTTTTTTGTTGTTGCTATATTCAACTGAAATTTAACATTCTTGCCTTTAGCAATAATAGATCCCAATACCTCATGCATCCAAGCCTTAAGCTTTTTATCGCTGATCCATGAGGGGCTTGGTTATTGTTGGAGTAGTTGGGCTATTGTTTGATGTGTACATGCAAATAATCGTATAAAAATAAGAGCTTGCCAGATATAATCGAGGGTATATAATTAAATTATATACCTTTGTTTTATAAAATTATTTTATCTTGATATTTTAACAAAATTTAACTGTACAAATGGAAAGATCATACAAAAATACGAGAGAATGTAATTTTTTTTATTTAATTTGAGGTTGTATAGCACCATTATTACAATCTTGTAAATTAAGTATATTTTGACGATTTATATTTATTGAACTTTTGTTGATATAAAGTCGTTAACAGACATCACAAAATCATATGAAAATTTAGAAATTTAAATATTTTTGTATGTTCTTTGCAGACACTCGAAATTTTGCATTCCTGTTACTAACCCTGCAGGAGGGCAAAACGATCTTTTACCTTCCAGAGACAACCCTGGAGATCCAAATCACCAAAGCTAACCCCTGCAACAACACCGGGAGACCAAAGTCAGCCCCGACGACAACACCGGGATGTCAAGTTAAACCCCGACGATAACCCCAGGAGGTACAGTAACCCCGACAACAACACCGGGATGTCAAGTCAAACCTCGACGACAACCCCGGGAGGTACAGTAACCTCGACAACAACATCGGGAGACCAAATTCAGCCCCGGCGACAACATCAGGATGTCAAATCAAACCCTGACGACAACTCCGGGAGGTACAGTAATCCCGGCAATAACCCAGGGAGGCCAAATCAACCTTCAAAGACAGCCCCAACACATCAAATCATCCTTAGAGACAACCCTGGGATATCAAGTCAATATCGGAGAAGACCCTGAGGAAGAACAGAGTCGGTTGGGATCAAACCTCGGAGACAACCCCGAGAAACAGTCGAAAATTATGTCAATCATGGAGATAACCCCCGGAAGGGCAAAATAGTCATTTTATCAACTTGACATCAAATCAAGTCAAAATCAAGCCAAATCAATGCCATGAGGGTCACAAAGAACCATAACATCAATCTCGAGTGAAAACAGCACAAGACAGCTCAACGGACGGATTGCGAAGACTAGAAGATCTAGTCATGGACCCATCTTCTCGGATTCAAAAAGAGTCAAATCACATGTCACTCTGTAGCTCTCGGAAAGGGCTTTCCGAAAAGGTATAGCACTCCTCAATCGGGCTCCCGGATTGAAAGTTATGAAGGTTCGAAGCAAACAGCCCGTTGGTCAGAGTGCACGTACTTTAAGACAACGGGACCCACGGGACCGGGGTACACTCGAAGAGCCGCACCTCTACCCGCGGCTATCGCGAGTGGACACGCGGCCATCTGGTCTATAAATAAGAGCCCCCACTTAGCAAAAAATAGATAAGAAAAGAAGAAGAAAAGGAAGAAAACTCTGCCCATTTCAACCCTTAGCCTTACCTATAGTGCTCCAAACTCGATTTTATTCTTCCAATAAGTTTGCATATGTATATTCACCAACATATCAAATTTTAACCAGTGAAAACAAAGTTTTGAAGCTCCCCTGAGTGGTTTAAAACCTGTGGAGCTACACATTGTAAGATTTTTTACGATTAGAAGCTTTTTACTGCTTTATCGTATATATATGAGCGTATATATATTGCTTTTGATTTCTCCTGGATTTCAAATCCGTGGAATTTCTAGCTTACTTTTATGTACATATAAGTATATACATACGTTTTTAATTTCTTTTGCAGCCTGGATTGCTAATCCGTGACTTCTTACCGCTTATATATATATATATATATATATATATATACACTAACTTGTTCGTCCTGGATTTCTAATTCGTGGCCTTTTCAGCTTTAATATATATATATAACTTACTGTATATATATATATTAACATTTCATTCAGTCAAGCCTAGATTGCTAATCCGTGGCTTTTTACCGCTTTCATATATATATATATATATATATATATATATAATTATATATATATATATATATATATATATATTTATACTAACTCGTTTGGCTTGAATTGCTAATCCGTGACCTTTTCAGCTTTAATATATATATAACTAACTGTATGTATATATATATATATATATATATATATATTAACTTTTCATTCAGTCAGGTCTAGATTGTAAATTCGTGGCCCTTTTCAGCTTTTATATATATATATATATATATATATATATATATATATATATATATATATATATATTTCTCAGTCTCGCCTGGATTGGAAATCCTTGGCTCTTTACAGCTTTAATATATATATAAGTATCTTCTTTTTCAATGTGATTAAATATTTGTTTTAACTATTTATTTGATATGAATTTGTTCTAATGTAAATTTTGTGGACTAGATTCATCTAAATCTAGCCATTTTTAACTTTCAACTGGTTCAAAAGCTGTCAAACTGGAACCGTTAAATTAGAATGGCTAAGATTTATTTAAATCTAGCTTTATTTCTAGTTTTGTAAATATTAAAGCGACTACGCGACCCTAGATCCATATCTAGAGGAAACGGGAAGCTTTGGCTACGCGCATGCAAAGATTTAACTGATGAATCATTTGTCTTGCGACGTCTAGATTTCAATTTGCATTTTCTGTCAATATCTTTGTTGTGCAGGCTTTTTGATAATATTCTGTGAGCCTAGGAATCATGGGATCTATGATCAATCACATGGATCTAGATTCGATTCCCACGATGGATAATTTTGCACTGTAAATACAGTTTGTCTGTCCTGTTGTAAATGTAAATCAGAGGGACCTTAAAACGGTTATCCGGATTTAAGGTCTCAGCCTAGTAAATATTGGTTTGTAGTGCTCGGATCACTTCGATGGCTTTTATGCCCATAAGGAGCCCGACACTTGTATATACATTCTTTGGTCGAGGATGCCTCGCATCCCGCCAATAAAATAAAAAACCAGCTGAAGGCAGAATAAAATGAAAGTATCAAAAGGTTTCAATTCCTATGCGAGCGAAAGAGTTTGAAAACCATCTTCCAAAACGTCATTTTCATATTTTATCTAAAAATGAACTTTTCATCAAATCAAACCCTTCGTATATAAGTCCAACGAAGCACAACACTGCTTTCAAATCAAGCACGTAGGCCCAATTACTGCAAGCACACACACACTGCAAATAAAAAAAAAGGAAATTGAAAAGACGCGATAACCATGTTTCACGGAAGTCGGGGGGTGCCTAACACCTTTCCCCCGCTTAATCAAGCCCCCGAACTTTATGAATCTCAATTTCCATGGCCAAGTCAACAGAGTCCAGTAATTGGGCCTACTTGCAAACTCTTCAAACAAAACTCGGTTGAGTTGGTACAACCATTTCAAATATACCAACTGGCGACTTTGTAAAATCAAATTTTCAAATCGTCGGCATTGTATGTCGGCCTTTTCCTAAAAATTCACCCTTCAGACAAACAGATAAGACAAACAGGGGTAGAAACACAATTAAGGAAAAGAAGATATTTCCAAAGATTTTTTTCGACGTCGACAGGTGGCGACTCTGCTGGGGACAGTAGAGGGCTTAAGCCGCATTTCAATCTTTTCAAATTCCCTTTTTATCTGCGTGTGTGTGGATGCTGTGTTTACATTGAATGGATGTATATAAATGTTTTACTGCATTTTATATTAATGTTCGCACAATGTCATCATTTCATATGGTGAGACACGTTGTATGTGAATGTATGTTGTGTAATTCCTCCAACAGGAGGCGAACCCGTCAGTGGTTGATTACTGGACTCAAAGGAGACTAATCCTGTGAGGCTTAAGAAAGGCGCCACTCAGATCTGCTCCAATTGAAAAAATGGATTAATTTCCTCTCTAGTAGATTACGATGTTCTGGGGACCTTCATGCCAAAAAGTCGCGAGAGTAACCTAAGATAGGTCAGTTTCTGATAAACCAAATCTGAGGGGGAGTCTCTTCATGCCTTCCCATTTTAATTCAATGTAAATATCAAAATTCCATGTAAATATACATTCCATTCCCTGTCAATTTTATTAAATCCTGCCATTTTATCCTGTCATCAAAACCACTGACCTTTGTTTTACAGGAAAAGATTAAAAAACTTCAAAAATAACACATTGCATAGCATGAATCCTATTAATATATACATCAAAATTAACGTACCTACTTTTATTGTAGGAAAAAAATTGGTCTCGTTACCAGATCAAAGTCTAAAAAGGCACTAAGCCCATCTCCAAGCATAGCTTCAAGTGCCCAACCCGAATCCACTCCTGTCTCTCGGGATTAGTTCAAAGGACTAAAGAACCAGATAGCTGAATTAGTTATTTTCCTAAAGGAGCAAAACAAAAGTCTGCATGGTAAACAAATACCCGTTCAAACAGAATCGTCCACGCAAGCTGGCAGTCAAGATACCGACAAAAAAAAAGATACTCAGATACCTGAACCTTAAAACAAAGATCTGACCAACAAAGCCCCTGAAATCACCAATGATCAAGAAACTGGTGATATTAGGAAAAAAGTCCAACAAATGGAAGAGACAATCCGGTCCGTCAAAGGAATTGGGGCATTTGGGAGTGTAAACTACTCAGATCTGTGTATATTTCTAGGGGCTAGATATCCAGACAAATTTCAAGTCCCGAATTTTAAAAAATATAACGGATTAGGAGATCCTTACACTCATTTAAAGATGTTCATTGGAGAACTCGGATCCTGTGCTAAAGATGAAAAACTCAGAATGCAGTTATTCCAAAAGAGACTGACTGGAGAAGCCCGAGCTTGGTATGCCTGAGTACTCGACAATTTCAAAATCCACAGCTGGGAAGAGCTAGCACATGCCTTCCTAAATCAATACAGCTTCCAGTCTCAGATGGCTCCTAATCGATATCAAGTGACCAAGGTTAAAAAGCAGAGCAATGAGTCTTTCCGTGAGTATGCCCAAAGATGGAGGCGGATGGCTGCAAAAGTCACTCCACCTATGACAAAGATTGAGATAGTCATTGCTTTTATAGACATCCAAGAAGCTCTATATTATGAGAAGGTCCTAGCAGGTATAGGAAAACCATTCTCAAAAATGATTAAATATGGAGAAATGACCGAAATGGGTCTAAAGTCTGGGAGGATCAAAGACCTTACCGCTTTGGAGGCAATGGCCGAGCATATTTAATCTGGAAGCTATAGCAGTAATCCTCGGAGAGTTCACAAGAAGAAGGAGAAGGATGTGTCCTTAATACTTTAGGGACAGAATCAGAGAGGCAATCCAAGCTTGCCCATGCAAAGGAGAAATTATTCCCCTTTTCAAGCTTATGCACATCCTTCTAATCCTCCCTTTGTAAAAGCTGAAGAAGTCAGACGTCGAAGAACATTCACACCCTTAGGGGACTCACTGGAAAATGTACTAAAGCTTCTGACAGCACAAAAGAAGATCATTCAGCTCCTTCCGCCGGCCAGTTCAAGCGGATGGAATTTTGACCCAAGTAAGAAGTGTGCTTATCATTCAAGAGCACCGGGCCACGATACTCAAGATTGTTGGTCCCCCAAACATAAAATCCAAGACTTGATAGATAACGGGGAGATTGTGGTGACAACACAAGAAAAACCACATGTCCAAGATAATCCTCTGCCTCGACACAATGAAGAGAGCGTCAATATGATTAGCATGGGAAATGGAGAAGGATCCATATACCTCCAGTATGTCCGAGAGTCAACCCAAGCCAACAAAGATAGGCCAGACAATTGGGAATATTTAGAAAGGCAATTTCTAATAGAACAGGAAATCAAATCTATCAAGGACCGGGTTGGACAATTGGCAGAGCTGATAGTTTATCAACATCAGATAACGAGCAATTGATAAATCAAACCAATCAGTAGGAAGCAAATTTTTCGACGCCTGAAATTAGTCCCATTGCCATGAGGGATCATTACCGGTTCTACGAGTATGAACCCTAGGCCGACAAAGTTGCTAAGGAGGAGAAATTCCAAGCTAACAGGGAGTTTGCTTTCAAAAGGAATTTCACTAATTTGAATAAGCCCATGAAAGAAATTCTCCAAATGCTGATCAACGAGGGGAAAGTCACAGAATTGTTACCCCCTGTAGACCCTCGATCCAGGAAGTTCAAGCATGATAGGATCTGTTAATATCATTCCAACACACCTGGTCATGACACAGAGGATTGTTGGGGACTTCGTCACCTGATTCAGAGCCTAATTGAAAGTGGTGAGCTGATGAAGGCAAACCAAGATTATGGATATCCTGGTGAGGAAGCAATCTTTCTGCCTAGGGCATGGAATCTGAAAGAAGTAGTGGCTGTCATTTCCTGTGAAAAGGATCTAGCCATCACGCCCCTGATACTTCAGGGAAAAGGGGCCAAAGAAAGAAAGAATCCTGTGAAACTAGCTGCGCCTGAGCCTCTAATACTGCCATTCAGACCATAATATCATGTAGTCAGCCTGAAGAAAGTCCCATGGAACTATGGGAAAGATGAAGGATCAACATCTAACCCCATTGCTATTATATCAAAGGAAAACCTGATGTACCTGCCTCAGCGAGTCATCAACTCAGTCACTAAAGCCAAGGGAAGAGTGTTTGAGGAGAAAATTGAAGAATTCCTCAGCAAGATGGGGCATAATGAAGTCAAAGTGGTGGAAAGCTTAAAAGAGGCACCCCCACAGATATCCAGCCTGGATTTGGTCTTATCTTCGGAGGACCATCGCAGGATTCTGGTGAAAGTACTGTAAGAAGCATATCTGCCGAAGACGGTAGATACTGAGAAGTTTCATCACGTGATAGAGCACATTTTCAGCAGTAATGTGATATCTTTCACGATAATATACCCGCGGAAAGGACTGGTCATTGCAAGTCATTGCACATAGCAGTGATGTCCTCAGGATATATGGTAGGAGGTGTGCTGATAAATGGAGGATCATCCTTGAACATCTGCCCCTACGACACATTGGAGAGGATGAAGATTAATCCAAACCGAATCTGGACTAGTCATGTAGTCATTCGGGCTTTTGATGGATCTCGCCGAGAGGCTGTGGGAGAGATCGAGCTTCCACTGGAGATTGGTCCCCATACTTTCTACATATCCTTCCAGGTATTAAACATTGCCACATGATATAATTTACTATTGGGAAGTCCGTGGATACATATGGCAGGAGCAGTTCCGTCCACCCTTCATCAACAACTCAAGTACATCATTGACGGCAATCTGATAACTGTAAATATCGAGCCAGAATATCCTGTCTACATACAAAGAGATATGCCGGTAATCAATCTCGATGAAGGGGTTGAGCCTATCAGGTTTCAAGCGATAGGCTCAACCCCTGGAAGTGAGCAACATTCAATACCTATCTATTGGGGCACCAACCTTAAAGCCAAAAGTTTCCACTGAAGTGATGACAGTCGGTCAGGAAATGGTATCATTGGGTTTCTGCCCTGGAGAAGTAGGGAAAAATCAGCAAGGAATCAGAAGTCCAATGCAGATCCCTAGCCAGACCGGGAAAGCTGGATTAGACTATTCATCTGGATCAAACCACCAGAACCCACACAAGCATCCACCGGTTCCTACCTCTACCATCCTGCTGCCAAACCTCACTGATGCAGGGCCTGTAAAACCAATGAGGAAAATTCCTGTTGCTGTGTCAGGTATATTGTTTCCTCAGGTCAAGCCGGATAGTGAAAGAGAAGTCCCAAAGCCTGACCGGGAAAGCAAAAGAGGCAAAGAAAAATTCCTGTATGGAGGACGAGATCCGTTTGCCAACATGTATTTTCTGGTGCACACTGAGGGTATGAACGACGATATCCTTGACGATGACTATGAAGAAGATTAAATCCTAATCCCTCGCATCAACAGGGGTAAGAAAAGCAGTTCAAAGAAGAACATTGACCCTGATATAGACGATGTCCTAGTCATCATCAGAGAGGAGACAGACGACATCAACTCTTTTATCCTCCCTATTCATGAGGACTTATCTTTAAACAATTGGAGCAGCACTCCATGCCTCAGTCGAAAAGGGTAAAAGGGTAGAAAGTCCATCTGCCCTAGAGCGTGGTTTTATTTACTGCTTATTTTGCTGCACAGCGATATCAGTTACTTTTATCATGTTTTTGCTAAATGCTTTGTATGATCAAACAGTTTCATATATTAAAGTGAAAGCATTTTGTTTTCAGGACACCAGAGTTGGATTTTTTTTGTCCCTGCTGATGGGATGCCAAATTTTCACAGTGACTACAACTTTGACGTAGAACTGGACTTCGACTTGATGGAGATTGATCAAGAGGAGATAGATGACTATGAGGTGCCCGAGGAGATCAAAGAATGGGTCGAAAACAAACCCAACCCAAACCTCGACCAAACGACCACTGTCAATATCATTCTAATAAAAGGAATCGCCAATACCAATTAGTATTGAACATGAATTAGCCCACTAGGTTATAGGGTAGGGGCCGAACTACATACAAATCTTGGAGTGTTTATTATTTTGTCATTATGCACACATCTGCATATATTGTTTCTGTTATACTATTGTGAATTAACACTAATCCAAACACCTAAGCAGACATGACATCCTGTCTAAATAATAATCGAAGACAAATATGTCTTACCTGTCTGAATTCATTCTGAAGGAGATAAATTTAAAATTGTAATTGATATAGAATTGGGTTTGAGAATCAACACAGATTCAACGCCCTTCTAGGTGTGCACATACACAAAATTACTGTTTGCATTTAACTAGTAGTTATTAATCAAGTTAGTATTTATCATTTTATTTACTAAATTAAAGAATTTTATGTCAATGTTGAGTTTTGAAATGATTTAATATGACTTAAAAAAGTTAATAATAATCTTATATTTTGAAAGAAAGAATATTTAATAATAATTATTATTACTACTGTGCACGTACACACACGGTGCACATGATACTTTCTTATTGGTAAATATGTTTGAAATTTAAAATTTAACTATTAATAAGAGCTGGAATATGAAGGCTGAAAAGGGAAAATAACAATGATAGAGATAAGAAAAGATTGAAATAACTGCTAATAATTTAAAATTGTAACTATAGTGTATTATACACTTAACCCAATCTTAAATGTTTTTCATTTCCATTCCCTTTATAATAAAGATAGATAATATTATGATTAAACATTCAGGTATAACCGAACTGAATTTGTCAATTCAATTACAACCGGATGCCGAAATTAAGCTATTTCGGGTAACTGTACAAAAATCAAAATACTAAAATATCAAAAATACCAAGTACCGAAATACTTGATTTACTATCTAGCTATTTCGGAAAATAACGAAACTAAATGAAAATTCTAAATGGAAAATTTTAAATGAAAATTTTAACCAAAATTTTTTATTTCTTAAATTGTTATTCAGGTTAACCGAGTAAGTCAATTTACAAATTGTTATTCTACTCGAATATTGGAATATTATTCCAATTTTACAAAATGATCGAATAACTGATTACCCGAATATTATTTCCGACCAAATATCATAATTCCTACCGTTTGTGATTTAAAATTTGTGGACGAAATTAACCTTTATTTTTTTTAAATGACCGATATATCATATCCATCTATATTCACATTATTGAGAATAAGATTGTTTTGTTATTACTAATATGAGTATACTAGTCCTACAAATTAATTTTTATTCAACAATTTAAATAATTTTAAATAAAATAAATATGAGATTATTTTAAATTATCTATAAATAATTTCACTCAAAATAAACACGTGACTAAACTTATTAAATCACAGGAGTAGTATTGAGAAATTGGGGGCAAAGATCCTACAACTATTCGTTGAAGACGGTTACCGTTAGATAGAGTGCTTTCAATTCACATTATTTGAATTTCATGTGTGTGCGAGAGAGAACCTACAACTCTTGAATTTGAATTTCATGTACAGAGAGGCTTTCAATTCACATTATTTGAATTTCATGTGTGTGAGAGAGATCCTACTAGGTTTTGAATAATTTGTTCTGGTGCAAAATCCATTTTTCACCCAAATCTCAGATATTCTACCTTCTCTCTCATCTCCCTTTTTTCTCGTCTCCGAATCTCAGATCGCGGGCTCCCAATTTCTTCTTCTTCTTCCCTTTCTTCATCTCTTGGCTTTACATCCCAGAACAAAATCACGACTTTCACCTTCGTTTTAACGTTCGTTTGTAGCTAATTAGAAATCTATGGTTTGGAAATAGTTCGGGAGCTGCGTACAGAGTCTTCTCCACATGGATTTGGAAATCTAGGGTTTGTGTTCTTGTCCAGACTTAAGTTAATTTACCATTTTCTTTCTCTCTTTTCAATTTAGTCCTCTCCACCTTACATTGGTTTTCGCCCAAAAAATCTTTGCCTCGTATGCTATCTTACAATCTCGGCATCGTTGTCTCTTTTGTATTACTTCTTTTGTATTACTTCTATCTATAGAAGTAGAAAATGTCATCGTTGGGAACTTGGAAGGGTGTACTGGAGATGGCAAAGTTCGCTGGATATGTTCGCTGTATTGGAGATGTCTTATGTATTTATTCGCCAACAACACTCAGAATCTTCAGAAATTCATGGGCGCTGTATGTATATGTTTCTCTATACAATATCGTTCTGAAAATCTTCATTTCTATTTTATAGTTTCATAGATTTTCCTGAATTTTGTTTGGCTGTTCTAGTTCAGTACTGATGGCTTATGTGCGTGTATATGTATGTAATCTATAAATGTGTTGTTCATGTAAACTTTGTTTGATTGAATGTTTGATTCATATTATATAACTGATTTCAATGTTGGCTTAAAAGCAGCTTGCTATTTTACAATTAAATTTCGAGAATTGCCTTACGAGAATAGGATCTCTGCTTTACTGTAGATACTTGATATCTTACTCTGCTAATTCTAGGTTCAAAATGAAGTGTTTCACAATTATAGTTTATGAGACATTATAATATTTGCTCGTGATTTACAATTATCGGTATGTGTTGAAATTTGGTTTTGAAGATTGTGTTTTTGTTGCTAGTAGTCTTGTTGATATGTATTGAAAGTGTGGTGTTATAATTGATGCGGGGAAGGTGTTTAATCGTATGTTTCAGAGAAACATAGTGACATGGAATTCAATGATTTCGAGTTATGTTCAAAATGGTTTGATGGAGGAAGCAATTGGGGTCTTTTATGATATGAGGATGGAAGGAATAGAATCCACTCGTGTTACATTTTGGGTACTTCCAAAATCAATTTTTATTCAAAGGTTGGTTTGATCAAGGATGTTGAGCTAGTATTTTAGTAGGATGCTTGAGAAAGATGTTGTAAGGTATTGAAATTCCAGGTCAATATTAGAATAAAAAATTTATATAATGAATTTTTATTTTTTGATATTATTTATTGTGCATCCTTGTATATGTGCAATGTGAAATAAATGTCTGCTATAGGGTAAATATATAACATTATATATTTACTGTGATTGAGCTAATGGTTAGAAGGAATTTGAATGGAAAAAGGTAAATAAATATTAGAGTATACAAAATTTATTGTATACCTTAAAAGATATTAAAATAATTTATAAAGCTAAATTATTTTAATATAAGAAAATGATGGTATTTTGTATATTATCTTATTTTAACTATAAGTAAGGTAATATAAATAGGAAATATTACAATAACTTTATATAAAGAAATTATAGCACTAAGTGTTATTTGTAATGTAATAAGTTTTGGAAAATAAGATATATTGTTGATATATTGCATTAGACATGTACTTGGGGTAATATGCAAGCTGGTCACTAAACGAAGCAGTAAGTAGGAGCTGGAAGAGAGGAAGTATAGTGTAATTAATGTAAGCTTGAGCTGTCCTTGTGCAGTAGATATAGACTGTCCGATTGGCTTGGCTATGTTGTTGAGTAAGAATTTTGGGTAAGATGTAGGATTAGAGTTCTCTTTTTCCTTCCCATCCTCACCCGCCAACTCCTTTCTCCAGAATTTTAGCTCCTTCAATTCGGCTAGCACAAGTGAAGAGAAATAAGAGTTTAAGCTTTCAAAATTTGTTGAAACAGCGGAGTTCAGCTGGGAGCTATCAGGAGATTGTACGTGAGCTAGTAAGAGGTATTACAATCTATCTTCATTATTGTTATAGATGCAAGTATTAAGCAAAGTGGGTTATTTGGTTTTAAAGTGAAAACAGTTAGTATTATGAATTGATTTCAGTTGTGGATGGGTAACGGATATGTTATTAGCTAATGATGTAGTTAAAATTAAAAGAATTGTTTCTCTTGGAAAGAATAAGCTAACTAGTTTGTATGTATTGGTTAATTATATAGAAATTTGATTGTATCCTGGATTGCTATGGCTGGAATTAGAACAAAGGAGTTGAGGATGGTTGTGTGGTGTTATAAGGAGGTTAACATGGGTTTATAACTCAAATAAAAGGCTATGAAAATGGTGAATTAAAACTGTGCAGACCACATGTTTGTTAAAAGTCCCAAGTGGACTGTTTTGGCTAAAAATGGAATTCTGGATGGAATTAAAGTTGGGGTTATATATTTACATCCTATATAATGTTGAGAAAAGTGTTTTAGCATATTAAATGCAAACAAAGAGCAATCTTTAGGCTAAAGCTAACAGTTGGGATTTTAGCATGTCAAGCGAAGTGGGACTCTGTTTTGGGCAGCTGGGTATGCCAAGGATTCAGGCCTAATATTTTTCTTTGGTAGGCCCCTATGATAGCTTTAAAGTTCTAGAGTTTGGGTATAAGTAAACTTAGGGATCAAAGGTTACAAACTTGCAACATGGGTGAGTTGTAAAGGGGCTGGGGGGCTGCCGAAGCTGCTGCAGACAGAAGCAGCCAGCGCCTAGAGCTGTGCTGCAGAGCTGGGCTAGCAGTTTTGTTTTTATTTGAGTTTCATGAGCTGCAGCTGTGGGTTAGTATAATAATAGGGTATCAAAAAGGTACTAGTTGCCAAGTTGTCATCTAGGAAAAAGGGAGAAGGTTGGCCTGGCTGGGTCGCTGCAGACAGCAGCAGCTGTGCTCCAGGGCCAGCTAGGCACTCCTTTTTGGTTTGGTTTGCTTGGGCTTATGTGTTGGATTAATATGAGTTATGTGTTGCTACAACTTATAAGTTATGTCAATAAATGAAGGCATCATTTTTATATCGTTGAAGGGCCATTATAAGAGATGAGATGACATGGAGGTTGGGGCAAGCAACAGGAGGCTGCTACCTATGTGCAGCAGCAGTTGGTGGCCAATGACAATGGGTAACAGTTGGGCAGCCACTTTGGTTGAACCATGTAATTTAAAAAGCTAATTATCAAGTATGGTTTATAAGCATATATATATAGACTTTCCAATGGGCTTGCAAGTTTGGGATTGAAGAAGAGAGGGAGCAGGGCTGCTGCTGCTTCGGCAGCAGCAGGGGGCATAGAGACTTTGACTGGGGGCTCTTCTAGAGCTTTGGGTCAAGGCACTTGTGTTACTATAGATGCCTATATGATAATTTCCTATTATAAATAGAAGGATCATCTATTTTGTATTTCAAAATCTAGCATGAGTGGATTTAAAATATGGGAACTAAAAGTACCCTAAAGGGGATCAAGAAGTAAGGGCTGCTGAGCAGCCCATTGGCAGCAGCAGTTGGCATTAAGAGATTGCTATAGCAGCTTTGAGTAAATCACTTTGACTCAATAATGTAGTTTGGAGATCTAACTATAAAGTTGGGTTTAAAAACTTTCTAAAACAAAGAAGTGTATATGATATACATCAAATCCCCAATTCAATGTAAATGAATGTGTATGTAGAGAATATAATGAGTTAGCAATTTATAGAATAAGGCTAACAAACCGAAGTGTTACAAGGTTGGGGCTCTTCGGCTATGTTTGGGGCTGCGAGGCCAAGTGTGGCCATGCCAAGCTTGGCTAAGGCCCATAGGGCCAAGCAAAGCTTGGCTTGCCCACATGGCTAGTCAAGTTGGAATTGTTATTCAATAAAGACGGCTATTTGATGTACCTAAGCAAATAGGAGGTTGTTTTGACGTAACACGATGGCATACAAAAATGAATCTGTAAATCATGGAAGATATTAAAAGTTAATCATACAAAGGGAAAATATTTTCAGAACTTGAAACGAACTGTGAAGGCACCTTGTATGATATAAGTTAAATAAACAAAGCAAGAAATGCTCATGTGCTAAGTTACTAATAGCATGTAAAGGATAATTGTAGTATGGTTACATATGACAAACATGTCGAACCCTATTAAAGAGAAAAATGACTATTGAAAGAGCATGAATGAGATATTTGAAAAATGTATAGAAATATTTCAAAAATAGAAATACAAACTAAAGACATGATCAATGTGATTATGTGATATGTGAACATACAAGCTATATGACTTGGCTATTTTGGCTAATATGCTTGTAAATGCAAATAAATTTGTGTAGGCTCTGTGAGAACAAGTTAAGCTGAATTTTATCATTCGTCTACAAATAAGGCAAGTATCTAAATCTTACTCTTCATTGAGCAAGTATTATGGAATTATTCATATGTGGACAAGTTCTCTGAATTCTGAACTGTCTCCCATTTATTTATGAATAATACAAGGTATACAAGGTATTAAAACAAAAACGTGATAGCAAGGTTACTATTGATATATCATAGAGTTCTGTGCCTTAGTGAAAACCGGGGGGGGGGGATATAGGATTGTAACTTCCATAGAGGTGTAAGTTATTCCAACTTTTCTTTGTAAAGGGGTCAAGATGATGAAAGATTTTGACTGCACAGTTCTCTGAGGTGTTGTCTATATTCTCACTTTTGAAGGAATATTATATGAAAGAATTAACTAGCACAGTTCTGTCATTGCGACATCATGGTCATGCGTGCTCAATCTTTTGCAATATTAGAGCCTTCGATCTTAATATTACTTTAATTTCCAGCTTAAAGACACTGGAGAACAGTTGGATGAATTATTGTAGATTTACTGATAGATGGCCTGTTAAATTTGGAACGAGGGGGCTTATGTCTTGATTCCATTTAGTCTAGGCCTTGCATGCTGGGGAAAAAACTTCTTCTAGAAACTTCTTTAACATGTGTTTTTGTTCTGCAGACTCAAGTATCCTTTGACAACGAATCTGGTGGCACTGAAAAATATGATTTTGATGTTAACCATTTGTCTAAAATTGGCTGATCATCTTATCATTTCCTCATTTGTTTCTTGATCATGATCGCCCATTTTAGCTTACTAATCACTTTGTTCACATATATTTTCTCAGGATGTTCTTGGAGCTATTGGTGAGTGATTTGTTTTATATAATTATATTGCTGATATCGTTTCAAGATTAGTATATAAATTATCAAACCCAAATGCGATCAACTATCTTCCTTGACTGTACCAGAGTGTTGGACCTACTTGCCCGTCATATCTTCTGAATCTCTGTGTTTATATTCTGGTTTTGTCACTAGAATCATTGTGTTGTTATGTCTAATGCACAAGTTGTTCTCCAACATGGAGAACATGTTGTCTCTATGGAGGCAAAAACATACAAATTTAGTTATGGTTTTGTCTAGATAGAACGAGATACTCATGCTTAAGATACAAAAGAGGGTTAATTACACTTTGAAAAGATAAGTAAGTTTAACATGGAAACTACAGCATGTATCTGTTAGGACACTAATCTTATCAGTTATGAAGGTTCAGCCATGAATAGTTTTTGATGAACTAGGGTGTCTCTCTAAAAAGCACAAGAGACGGGAGTTGGGAATACTTTGATAACCCAATTGCATTAAGGAATTGCACCATTGATTGATATATCTGTTTCATTGTGTGTGAGAGAGAGAGATGGAGAGAAAAAGAGAGATCACACATTTTTATCTCATGAATCTTATGCTTTATACTCTAAGTGACCGAAATGGTGTTTGGCAGGAATTTCTGTCCTCCTCAGAGATCAGCGAAGAAGACAGTTTATTGAGCTTTCAGCCACCATTTCATCTCACTAAGATCAATGCAGCAAACACCAACATGCCTAGCTTTGCTCTAGCCTTCGCATCCACACCGTCAACAGGAAAGAAATCGTCAAAGGTTTGAGATGAGCTGGCATTTAAAAATTTATCATTTCCTTGTACACTTTTTTTCTTGTCTTGAACCGAACTTTAGCTCATAATACCAAGTTAGTTGTCCGAGCACAAACTCAAAATTGTTATATTATGCGGTTTAATATTCACAGTATTTTTTTAGAGTGCACTTCAACTTACAAATTATAGCTAATCATACTACTTTTAACATCATCATTCTGAACTGTGATTATAAATGATTATCAAGAAATACGAGAGCATAAAAAAAGTTTTAGGGATCATAGTTGTTAAGTCGTCGCGTCGGCAAGTCATGCTATTTTTATTGAATGAGATTTTTAAAATATTTTGTAGGTTGTATTGATTCATAACTGGCTTGCTAAATCTAGAAGTCTTTATTTCTCCTGGAACTAGAGGTACTAAATTTCTGTTTTAACTTAAATTTTTATTGAAGGTATTATTGAAATTAGAAATTGTTTGCTATATTTGAATGATATGGTACTAATGCTATTTTTATCGAATGAGATTTTCAAAATATTTTGCAGGTTGTATTGATTCATAGCAGGCTTGCTAAATCTAGAAGTTTTTATTTCACCTGGAATAAGAGGTACTATTTATTGGTATTTTTTTTAATTCTGTTTGAGAACACAGGTTTTACTAGAGTAACAACCTTATTGGAGGAGGGAGGGAAGTAGTGAGAATGTAGTGGGATTTAGATTTTGTGATAGATTTGAGGAGGGAAGAGAGGCGTAAGTAGATATAGGCGTAGGAGAGGGTTAATTTTATAGGTTCTAAATATTTAGTGAAGATGTATAAATATATATATATATATATATTATATTATTTATTAGTTATATTATATTATATATGTAATATACATGTGTATATACAATTATATCTATATATATGCAGTATAATATATGTTATATTTATATACGTAATATACATATGTATGTATACATACATATTATATATTATAAAATATATATTATATAATATATAAAGTATTTTACATATATTTAATGATTGGTTTATGGGTTGATTAACATATGAGTAACGTGTAATTCTAAACTTTGTTTAGAATATAGTAATTTGTTTGATTGTTCCTGCTTGAATGTGATGTTTCGTTGGTGGTTATTGGTTACACTACCAAAAATCATAACTTAGGGTTATTGTTATATTGATTTTGAATGAGTTCTTTCGTGTATCTTTTTAGTGTATTTGTTATATTGTATTTAATATAATATTTCATTTTATACTTTTGTTGAGAGATAATTTTACACTTGGGCAGAATATGTATTTATATCTTTTTGTATGTCTTTGTATGGTTGTCCCAAGTGAAAATTTTGTAATGTAGAAATTACTATAAATGTAAGGCAGAGTGTGGCTTGGAAAGGTTGAGTGAATTTTACTCACAACTATGTAAGCAGAAAATGGGTAAAAATATAGGATCAACTTCACAGAATTGGATCAATATTGGTATTTGCAACCATGAAGAAATTTCGGCATCAAAGGTATTATTGAAATTAGAAATTGTTGTTTTCTATATTTGAATGATATTGTACTCATACTATTTTTAACAAACAAGATTTTCAAAATATTTTGCAGGTTGTATTGATTCATAGTAGTCTTGCTAAAACTAGAAGTCTTTATTTCTCCTAGAACAAGAGGTACTAAATTTATGTTTTAACTTAAATTTATGTTTTAACTTCAATTCTTATTGAAGGTATTATTGAAAAATTAGAAATTGTTTGCTATATTTGAATGATACGGTACTAATGTTATTTTTATCGAACGAGATTTTCAAAATATTTTGCAGGTTGTATTGATTCATAGCAGGCTTGCTAAATCTAGAAGTCTTTATTTCTCCTTGAACAAGAGGTACTAAATTTATGTTTTAACTTAAATTCTTATTGAAGGTATTATTGAAATTAGAAATTGTTGTTTGCTATATTTGAATGATATGGTACTCATACTATTTTAAACAAACGAGATTTTCAAAATATTTTGAAGGTTGTATTGATTCATAGCAGTCTTGCTAAATCTAAAAATCTCTATTTCTCCTAGAACAAGAGGTACTAAATTTATGTTTTAACTTCAATTCTTATTGAATGTATTATTGAAAAATTAGAAATTGTTGTTTGCTATATTTGAATGGTATGGTACTAATGCTATTTTTATCGAACGAGATTTTCAAAATGATTTGCAGGTTGTATTGATTCATAGCAGACTTGCTAAATCTAGAAGTCTTTATTTCTCCTGGAACAAGAGGTACTAAATTTCTGTTTTAACTTAAATTCTTATTGAAGGTATTATTGAAATTAGAAATTGTTGTTTACTATATTTGAATGATATGGTACTAATGCTATTTTTATCGAACGAGATTTTCAAAATATTTTGTAGGTTGTATTGATTCATAGCAGGCTTGCTAAATCTAGAAGTTTTTATTTCACCTGGAACAAGAGGTACTATTTATTGGTATTTTTTTTAATTCTTATTTTTTGAACTTAAATTTCTGTTTGAGAACACAGGTTTTACTAGAGTAACTACCTTATTGGAGAAAGGAGGGAAGTAGTGAGAATGTAGTGGGGTTTAGATTTTGTGATAGATATGAGGAGGTGAAGAGAGGGGTAAGTAGATATAGGCGTAGGAGGTTTAATTTTATAGGTTCTAAATACTTGGTGAAGAGGTATAAATATATATATTATATTAGTTATTAGTTATATTATATTATATATGTAATATACATGTGTTTATACAATTATATCTATATATATGTAGTATAATATATGTTATATTTATAAACGTAATATACATATGTATGTATACATACATATTATATATTATAAAATATATATTATATAATATATAAAGTATTATATGAGTAACGTGTAATTCTAAACTTTGTTTAGAATATAGTAATTTGTTTGATTGTTCCTGCTTGAATGTGATGCTTCGTTGGTGGTTTACACTACCAAAAATCATGACTTATGGTTATTGTGATATTGATTTTGAATGAGTTTTTTCGTGTATCTTTGTATTGTATTTTTTATATTGTATTTTATATAATATTTCATTTTATACTTTTGTTCAGAGATAATTTTACACTTGGGCAGAATATATATTTGTATCTTTTTGTATGTCTTTGTATGGTTGTCCCAAGTGAAAATTTTGTAATGTAGAAATTACTATAAATGTAAGGCAGAGTGTGGCTTGGAAAGGATGAGTGAATTTTACTCACAACTATGTAAATAGAAAATGGGTAAAAATATAGGATCAACTTCTCAGAATTGGATCAATATTGGTATTTGCAACCATGAAGAAATTTCGGCATCAAAGGTATTATTGAAATTAGAAATTGTTGTTTTCTATATTTGAATGATATTGTACTCAATACTATTTTTAACAAACGAGATTTTCGAAATATTTTGCAGGTTGTATTGATTCATAGCAGTTTTGCTAAATCTAGAAATTTCTATTTCTCCTAAAACAAGAGGTACTAAATTTATGTTTAACTTAAGTTTATGTTTTAACTTCAATTCTTATTGAAGGTATTATTGAAAAATTAGAATTTGTTGTTTGCTTATATTTGAATGATATGGTACTAATGCTATTTTTATCAAATGATATTTTCAAAATAATTTGCAGGTTGTATTGATTCATAGCAGACTTGCTAAATCTAGAAGTCTTTATTTCTCCTGGAACAAGAGGTACTAAATTTATGTTTTAACTTAAATTCTTATTGAAGGTATTATTGAAATTAGAAATTGTTGTTTGTTATAATTGAATGATATGGTACTAATGCTATTTTTATCGAACGAGATTTTCAAAATATTTTGCAAGTTGTATTGATTCATAGCAGGCTTGCTAAATCTAGAAGTTTTTATTTCACCTGGAACAAGAGGTACTATTTATTGGTATTTTTTTTTATTCTTATTTTTTGAACTTAAATTTCTGTTTGAGAACACAGGTTTTACTAGAGTAACAACCTTATTGGAGAAAGGAGGGAAGTAGTGAGAATGTAGTGGGATTTAGATTTTGTGATAGATTTGAGGAGGGGAAGAGAGGGGTAAGTAGGTATAGGCGTAGGAGAGGTTTAATTTTATAGGTTCTAAATACTTGGTGAAGAGGTATAAATATATATTATATTATTTATTAGTTATATTATATTATATATGTAATATACATGTGTATATACAATTATATCTATATATATGTAGTATAATATATGTTATATTTATAAACGTAATATACATATGTATGTATACAAATATATTATATATTATAAAATATATATTATATAATATATAAAGTATTTTACATATATTTAATGATTGGTTTATGGGTTGACTAATATATGAGTAACGTGTAATTCTAAACTTTGTTTAGAATATAGTAATTTGTTTAATTGTTCCTGCTTGAATGTGATGCTTCGTTGGTGGTTATTGGTTACACTACCAAAAATCATGACTTAAGGTTATTGTGATATTGATTTTGAATGAGTTTTTTTCGTGTATCTTTGTATTGTATTTGTTATATTGTATTTAATATAATATTTCATTTTATACTGTTGTTGAGGGATAATTTTACACTTGGGCAGAATATATATTTATATCTTTTTGTATGTCTTTGTATGGTTGTCCCAAGTGAAAATTTTGTAATGTAGAAATTACTATAAATGTAGGGCAGAGTGTGGCTTGGAAAGGTTGAGTGAATTTTACTCACAACTATGTAAGCAGAAAATGGGTAAAAATATAGGATCAATTTCTCAGAATTGGATCAATATTGGTATTTGCAACCATGAAGAAATTTCGGCATCAAAGGTATTATTAAAATTAGAAATTGTTGTTTTCTATATTTGAATGATATTGTACTCATACTATTTTAAACAAACGAGATTTTCAAAATATTTTGCAGGTTGTATTGATTCATAGCAGTCTTGCTAAATCTAAAAATCTCTATTTCTCCCAGAACAAGAGGTACTAAATTTAAGTTTTAACTTCAATTCTTATTGAATGTATTATTGAAAAATTAGAAATTGTTGTTTACTATATTTGAATGATATGGTACTAATGCTATTTTTATCGAACGAGATTTTCAAAATGATTTGCAGGTTGTATTGATTCATAGCAGACTTGCTAAATCTAGAAGTCTTTATTTCTCCTGGAACAAGAGGTACTAAATTTCTGTTTTAACTTAAATTCTTATTGAATGTATTATTGAAATTAGAAATTGTTGTTTGCTATATTTGAATGATATGGTACTAATGCTATTTTTATCGAACGAGATTTTTAAAATATTTTGCAGGTTTTATTGATTCATAGCAGGCTTGCTAAATCTAGAAGTTTTTATTTCACCTGGAACATGAGGTACTATTTATTGGTATTTTTTTTTAATTATTATTTTTTGAACTTAAATTTCTGTTTGAGAACACAGGTTTTTCTAGAGGAACTACCTTATTGTAGAAAGGAGGGAAGTAGTGAGAATGTAGTGGGGTTTAGATTTTGTGATAGATATGAGGAGGTGAAGAGAGTTGTAAGTAGATATAGGCGTAGGAGAGGTTTAATTTTATAGGTTCTAAATACTTAGTGAAGAGGTATAAATATATATATTATATTATTTATTAGTTATATTATATTATATATATAATATACATGTGTATATACAATTATATCTATATATATGTAGTATAATATATGTTATATTTATATACGTAATATACATATGTATGTATACATACATATTATATATTATGTAATATATAAAGTATTTTACATATATTTAATAATTGGTTTATGGGTTGACTGATATATGAGTAACGTGTAATTTTAAACTTTGTTTAGAATATAGTAATTTGTTTGATTGTTCCTGCTTGAATGTGATGCTTCGTTGGTGGTTATTGGTTACACTACCAAAAATCATGACTTACGGTTATTGTGATATTGATTTTGAATGAGTTTTTTTCGTGTATCTTTGTATTGTATTTGTTATATTATATTTAATATAATATTTCATTTGATACTTTTGTTGAGAGATAATTTTACACTTGGGCAGAATATGTATTTATATCTTTTTGTATGTCTTTGTATGGTTGTCCCAAGTGAAAATTTTGTAATGTAGAAATTACTATAAATGTAAGGTAGAGTGTGGCTTGGAAAGGATGAGTGAATTTTACTCACAACTATGTAAACAGAAAATGGGTAAAAATATAGGATCAACTTCTCAGAATTGGATCAATATTGGTATTTGCAACCATGAAGAAATTTAGGCATCAAAGGTATTATTGAAATTAGAAATTGTTGTTTTCTATATTTGAATGATATTTTACTCATACTATTTTTAACAAACGAGATTTTCGAAATATTTTATAGGTTGTATTGATTCATAGCTGTTTTGCTAAATCTAGAAATCTCTATTTTTCCTAAAACAGGAGGTACTAAATTTATGTTTTAACTTCAATTCTTATTAAAGGTATTATTGAAAAATTAGAAATTGTTGTTTGCTATATTTGAATGATATAGTACTAATGCTATTTTTATCGAACAAAATTTTCAAAATGATTTGCCGGTTGTATTGATTCATAGCAGACTTGCTAAATCTAGAAGTCTTTATTTCTCCTGGAACAAGAGGTACTAAATTTCTGTTTTAACTGAAATTCTTATTGAATGTATTATTGAAATTAGAAATTGTTGTTTGCTATAATTGAATGATATGGTACTAATGCTATTTTTATCGAACGAGATTTTCAAAATATTTTGCTGGTTGTATTGATTCATAGCAGGCTTGCTAAATCTAGAAGTTTTTATTTCACCTTGAACAAGAGGTACTATTTATTGGTATTTTTTTTTTATTCTTATTTTTTGAACTTAAGTTTCTGTTTGAGAACACAGGTTTTACTAGAGTAACAACCTTATTGGAGAAAGGAGGGAAGTAGTGAGAATGTAGTGGGATTTAGATTTTGTGATTGATTTGAGGAGGGGAAGAGAGGGGTAAGTAGGTATAGGCGTAGGAAAGGTTTAATTTTATAGGTTCTAAATACTTAGTGAAGAGGTATAAATATATATATTATATTATTTATTAGTTATATTATATTATATATGTAATATACATGTATATATACAATATATCTATATATATGTAGTATAATATATGTTATATTTATATACGTAATATACATATGTATGTATACATACATGTTATGTATTATAAAATATATATTATATAATATATAAAGTATTTTACATATATTTAATGATTGGTTTATGGGTTGACTAACATATGAGTAACGTGTAATTCTAAACTTTGTTTAGAATATAGTAATTTGTTTGATTGTTCCTGCTTGAATGTGATGCTTCGTTGGTGGTTATTGGTTACACTACCAAAAATCATGACTTAGGGTTATTGTGATATTGATTTTGAATGAGTTTTTTCGTGTATCTTTGTATTGTTTTTGTTATATTCTATTTAATATAATATTTCATTTTATACTTTTGTTGAGAGATAATTTTACACTTGGGCAGAATATGTATTTATATCTTTTTGTATGTCTTTGTATGATTGTCCCAAGTGAAAATTTTGTAATGTATACATTACTATAAATGTAAGTGTGGCTTGGAAAGGTTGAGTGAATTTTACGCACAACTATGTAAGCAGAAAATGGGTAAAAATATAGGATCAACTTCTCAGAATTGGTTCAATATTGGTATTTGCAACCATGAAGAAATTTCGGCATCAAAGGTAATATTGAAATTAGAAATTGTTGTTTTCTATATTTGAATGATATTGTACTCATACTATTTTTAACAAACGAGATTTTCAAATTATTTTGCAGGTTGTATTGATTCATAGCAGTTTTGCTAAATCTAGAAATCTCTATTTCTCCTAGAACAAGAGGTACTAAATTTATGTTTTAACTTGAGTTTATGTTTTAACTTCAATTCTTATTGAAGGTATTATTGAAAAATTAGAAATTGTTGTTTGCTATATTTGAATGATATGGTATTAATGCTATTTTTATCAAACGATATTTTCAAAATAATTTGCAGGTTATATTGATTCATAACAGACTTGCTAAATCTAGAAGTCTTTATTTCTCCTGGAACAAGAGGTACTAAATTTCTGTTTTAACTTAAATTCTTATTGAAGGTATTATTGAAATTAGAAATTGTTGTTTGCTATAATTGAATGATATGGTACTAATGTTATTTTTATCGAACGAGGTTTTTAAAATATATTGCAGGTTGTATTAATTCATAGCTGGCTTGCTAAATCTAGAAGTTTTTATTTCACCTGGAACAAGAGGTACTATTTATTGGTATTTTTTTTAATTCTTATTTTTTGAACTTAAATTTCTATTTGAGAACACAGGTTTTACTAGAGTAACAACCTTATTGGAGAAAGGAGGGAAGTAGTGAGAATGTAGTGGGATTTAGATTTTGTGATAGATTTGAGGAGGGGAAGAGAGAGGTAAGTAGGTATAGGCGTAGGAGAGGGTTAATTTTATAGGTTCTAAATACTTAGTGAAGAGGTATAAATATATATATATTATATTATTTATTAGTTATATTATATTATATTTGTAATATACATGTGTATATACAATATATCTATATATATGTAGTATAATATATGTTATATTTATATACGTAATATACATATGTATGTATGCATATATATTATATATTATAAAATATATATTATATAATATATAATATATAAAGTATTTTACATATATTTAATGATTGGTTTATGGGTTGACTAATATATGAGTAACGTGTAATTCTAAACTTTGTTTAGAATATAGTGATTTGTTTGATTGTTCCTGCTTGAATGTGTTGCTTCGTTGGTGGTTATTGGTTACATTACCAAAAATCATGACTTAGGGTTATTGTGATATTGATTTTGAATGAGTTTTTTTCGTGTATCTTTTTAGTGTATTTGTTATATTCTATTTAATATAATATTTCATTTTATACTTTTGTTGAGATATAATTTTACACTTGGGCAAAATATGTATTTATATCTTTTTGTATGTCTTTGTATGGTTGTCCCAAGTGAAAATTTTGTAATGTAGAAATAACTATAAATGTAAGTGTGGCTTGGAAAGGTTGAGTGAATTTTACTCACAACTATGTAAGCAAAAAATTTGTAAAAATATAGGATCATCTTCTCAGAATTGGATCAATATTGGTATTTGCAACCATGAAAAAATTTCGGCATCAAAGGTATTATTGAAATTTGAAATTGTTTTTTTCTATATTTGAATGATATTTTACTCATACTATTTTTAACAAATGAGATTTTCAAAATATTTTGCAGGTTGTATTGATTCATAGCAGTTTTGCTAAATTTAGAAATCTCTATTTCTCCTAGAACAAGAGGTACTAAATTTATGTTTTAACTTAAGTTTATGTTTTAACTTCAATTCTTATTGAAGGTATTATTGAAAAATTAGAAATTGTTGTTTGCTATATTTGAATGATATGGTACTAATGCTATTTTTATCAAACGATATTTTGAAAATAATTTGCAGGTTGTATTGATTCATAGCAGACTTGCTAAATCTAGAAGTCTTTATTTCTCCTAGAACAAGAGGTACTAAATTTTTGTTTTAACAGAATTCTTATTGAAGGTATTATTGAAATTAGAAATTGTTGTTTGCTATATTTGAATGATATGGTACTAATGCTATTTTTATCGAACGAGATTTACAAACTATTTTGCAGGTTGTACTTATTCATAGCAGGCTTGCTAAATTTAGAAGTTTTTATTTCACCTGGAACAAGAGGTACTATTTATTGGTATTTTTTTTTAATTATCATTTTTTTAGCTTAAATTTCTGTTTGAGAACACAGGTTTTACTAGAGTAACAATCTTATTGGTGAAAAGAAGGAAGTAGTGAGAATGTAGTGGGATTTAGATTTTGTGATAGATTTGAGGTGGGGAAGAGAGGGGTAAGTAGGTATAGGCGTAGGAGAGAGTTAATTTTCGAGGTATAAATATATATATTATATTATTTATTAGTTATATTATATTATATATGTAATATACATGTGTATATACAATTATATCTATATATATGTAGTATAATATATGTTATATTTATATACGTAATATACATATGTATGTATACATACATATTATATATTATAAAATATATAGTATATAATATATAAAGTATTTTACATATATTTAATGATTGGTTTATGGGTTGACTAACATATGAGTAACGTGTAATTCTAAACTTTGTTTAGAATATAGTAATTTGTTTGATTGTTCCTGCTTGAATGTGATGCTTCGTTTGTGGTTATTGGTTACACTACCAAAAATCATGACTTAGGGGGTTATTGTGATATTGATTTTGAATGAGTTTTTTCGTGTATCTTTGTATTGTATTTGTTATATTCTATTTAATATAATATTTCATTTTATACTTTTGTGGAGAGATAATTTTACACTTGGGCAGAATATGTATTTATATCTTTTTGTATGGTTGTCCCAAGTGAAAATTTTGTAATGTAGAAATTACTATAAATGTAAGGCAGAGTGTGGCTTGAAAAGGTTGAGTGAATTTTACTCACAACTATGTAAACAGAAAATGGGTAAAAATAAAGGATCAATTTCTCAGAATTGGATCAATATTGGTATTTGCAACCATGAAAAAATTTCGGCATCAAAGGTATTATTGAAATTATAATTTGTTGTTTTTTATATTTGAATGATATTGTACTCATACTATTTTTAACAAATAAGATTTTCAAAAATATTTTGTAGGTTGTATTGATTCATAGCAGTCTTGCTAAATCTAGAAGTCTCTATTTCTCATAGAACAAGAGTTACTAAATTTATGTTTTAACTTCAATTCTTATTGAAGGTATTATTGAAAAATTAGAAATTGTTGTTTGCTATATTTGAATGATATGGTACTAATGCTATTTTTATTGAACGAGATTTTCAAAATATTTTACAGGTTGTATTGATTCATAGCAGACTTGCTAAATCTAGAAGTCTTTATTTCTCATGGAACAAGAGGTACTATATTTCTGTTTTAACTTAAATTCTTATTAAAGGTATTATTGAAATTAGAAATTGTAGTTTGCTATATTTGAATGAAATGGTACTAATGCTATTTTTATCGAACGAGATTTTCAAAATATTTTGCAGGTTGTATTGATTCATAACAGGCTTGCCAAATCTGGAAGTTTTTATTTCACCTGGAACAAGAGGTACTATTTATTGGTATTTATTTTAATTCTTATTTTTTGAACTTAAATTTCTGTTTGAGAACACAGGTTTTACTAGAGTAACAACCTTATTGGAGAAAGGAGGGAAGTAGTGAGAATGTAGTGGGATTTAGATTTTGTGATAGATTTGAGGAGGGGAAGAGAGGGATAAGTGGGTATAGGCGCAGGAGAGGGTTAATTTTATTGGTTCTAAATACTTAGTGAAGAGGTATAAATATATATATTATATTATTTATTAGTTATATTATATTATATATGTAATATACATGTGTATATACAATTATATCTATATATTTGTAGTATAATATATGTTATATTTATATTTATATACGTAATATACATATGTATGTAGACATACGTATTATATATTATAAAATATATATTATATAATATATAAAGTATTTTATATATATTTAATGATTGGTTTATGGGTTGACTAATATATGAGTAACGTGTAATTCTAAACTTTGTTTAGAATATAGTAATTTGTTTGATTGTTCCTGCTTGAATGTGATGCTTCGTTGGTGATTATTGGTTACACTACCAAATATCATGACTTAGAGTTATTGTGATATTGATTTTGAATGAGTACTTTCGTGTATCTTTTTAGTGTATTTGTTATATTGTATTTAATATAATATTTCATTTTATATTTTTGTTGAGAGATAATTTTACACTTGGGCAGAATATGTATTTATATCTTTTTTGTATGTCTTTGTATGGTTATCCCAAGTTAAAATTTTGTAATGTAGAAATTACTATAAATGTATGGCATAGTGTGGCTTGGAAAGGTTTAGTGAATTTTACTCACAACTAAGTAAGCAGAAAATGGGAAAAAATATAGGATCAACTTCTCAGAATTGGATCAATATTGGTATTTCCAACCATGAAGAAATTTCGGCATCAAAGGTATTTTTGAAATTAGAAATTGTTGTTTTCTATATTTGAATGATATTGTGCTCATACTATTTTTAACAAACGGGATTTTTAAAATATTTTGTAGGTTGAATTGATTCATAGCAGTCTTGCTAAATCTAGAAGTCTTTATTTCTCCTAGAATAAGAGGTGCTAAATTTATGTTTTAACTTCAATTCTTGTTGAAGGTATTATTGAAAAATTAGAAATTGTTGTTTGCTATATTTGAATGATATGGTACTAGTGCTATTTTTATCGAACGAAATTTTCAAAATATTTTGCAGGTTGTATTGATTCATAGCAGGCTTGCTAAATTTAGAAGTCTTTATTTCTCCTGGAACAAGAGGTACTAAATTTCTATTTTAACTTAAATTTTTATTGAAGGTATTATTGAAATTAGAAATTATTTGCTATATTTGAATGATATGGTACTAATGCTATTTTTATCGAATGAGATTTTCAAAATATTTTGCAGGTTGTATTGATTCATAGCTGGCTTGCTAAATCTGGAAGTTTTTATTTCACCTGGAACAAGAGGTACTATTTATTGGTATTTTTTTTTAATTCTTATTTTTTGAACTTAAATTTCTTTTTGAGAACACAGGTTTTACTAGAGTAACAACCTTATTGGATGAAGGAGGGAAGTAGTGAGAATGTAGTGGGATTTAGATTTTGTGATAGATTTGAGGAGGGAAGAGAGGCGTAAGTAGATATAGGCGTAGGAGAGGGTTAATTTTATAGGTTCTAAATATTTAGTGAAAATGTATAAATATATATATATTATATTATTTATTAGTTATATTATATTATACATGAAATATACATGTGTATATACAATTATATCTATATATATGTAGTATAATATATGTTATATTTATTTACGTAATATACATATGTATGTATACATACATATATTATATTATAAAATATATATTATATAATATATAAAGTATTTTACATATATTTAATGATTGGTTTATGGGTTAACTAATATATGAGTAACGTGTAATTCTAAACTTTGTTTAGAATATAGTAATTTGTTTGATTGTTCCTGCTTGAATGTGATGCTTCGTTGGTCGTTATTGGTTACACTACCAAAAATCATGACTTAGGGTTATTGTGATATTGATTTTGAATGAGTTCATTCGTGTATCTCTTTAGTGTATTTGTTATATAGTATTTAATATAATATTTCATTTTATACTTTTGTTGAGAGATAATTTTACATTTTGGGCAGAATATGTATTTATATCTGTTTGTATGTTATGGTTGTCCCAAGTGAAAATTTTGTAATGTAGAAATTAATATAAATGTAAGGCAGAGTGTGGCTTGGAAAGGTTGAGTGAATTTTACTCACAACTATGTAGGCAGAAAATAGGTAAAAATATAGGATCAACTTCTCAGAATTGGATCAATATTGGTATTTATAACCATTAAGAAATTTCGGCATCAAAGATATTATTGAATTTAGAAATTGTTATTTTCTATATTTGAAAGATATTGTACTCGTACTATTTTTAACAAACGAGATTTTCAAAATATTTTGCAGGTTGTATTGATTCATAGCAGTCTTGCTAAATCTAAAAATCTCTATTTCTCCTAGAACAAGAGGTACTAAATTTATGTTTTAACTTCAATTCTTGTTGAAGGTATTATTGAAAAATTAGAAATTGTTGTTTGCTATATTTGAATGATATGGTACTAATGCTATTTTTATCGAACGAGATTTTCAAAATGATTTGCAGCTTGTATTGATTCATAGCAGACTTGCTAAATCTAGAAGTCTTTATTTCTCATAGAACAAGAGGTACTAAATTTCTGTTTTAACTTAAATTCTTATTGAAGGTATTATTGAAATTAGAAATTGTTGTTTGTTATATTTGAATAATATGGTACTAATGCTATTTTTATCGAAACAGATTTTCAAAATATTTTGCAGGTTGTATTGATTCATAGCAGGCTTGCTAAATCTAGAAGTTTATATTTCACCTAGAACAAGAGTTACTATTTATTGGTACTTTTTTTTAATTCTTATTTTGTGAACTTAAATTTCTGTTTGAGAACACAGGTTTTACTAGAGTAACAACTTTATTGGAGGAAGGAGGGAAGTAGTGAGAATGTAGTGGGATTTAGATTTTGTGATAGATTTGAGGGGAAGAGAGGGGTAAGTAGGTATAGGCGTAGGAGAGGGTTAATTTTATAGATTCTAAATACTTAGTGAAGAGGTATAAATATATATATTATATTATTTATTAGCTATATTATATTATATATGTAATATACATGTGTATGTACAATTATATCTATATATATGTAGTATAATATATGTTATATTTATATACTTAATATACATGTGTATGTATACATACATATTATATATTATATAATATATAAAGTATTTTACATATATTTAATGATTGGTTTATGGGTTGACTAATATATGAGTAACGAGTAATTCTAAACTTTGTTTAGAATATAGTGATTTGTTTAATTGTTCCTGCTTGAATGTGATGCTTTGTTGGTGGTTATTGGTTACACTACCGAAAATCATGACTTAGGGTTATTGTGATATTGATTTTGAATGAGTTCTTTCGTGTATCTTTTTAGTGTATTTGTTATATTCTATTTAATATAATATTTCATTTTATACTTTTGTTGAGAGATAATTTTACACTTGGGCAGAATATGTATTTATATCTTTTTGTATGTCTTTGTATTGTTGTCCCAAGTGAAAATTTTGTAATATCGAAATTACTATAAATGTAAGGCATAGTGTGGCTTGGAAAGGTTGAGTGAATTTTACTCACAACTATGGAAGCAGAAAATGCGTAAAAATATAGAATAAACTTCTCAGAATTGGATCAATATTGTTATTTGCAACTATGAAGAAATTTCGGCATCAAAGGTTTTATTGAAATTAGAAATTATTGTTTTCTATTTTTGAATGATATTGTACTCGTACTATTTTTAACAAACGAGATTTTCAAAATATTTTGCAGGTTGTATTGATTCATAGCAGTCTTGCTAAATCTAGACGTCTTTATTTTTCCTAGAACAAGAGGTACTAATTTTATGTTTTAACTTAAATTTATGTTTTAACTTCAATTCTTATTGAAGGTATTATTGAAAAATTAAAAATTGTTGTTTGCTATATTTGAATGATACGGTACTAATGATATTTTTATCGAACGAGATTTTCAAAATATTTTGCAGGTTGTATTGATTCATAGCAGTCTTGCTAAATCTAAAAATCTCTATTTCTCCTAGAACAAGAGGTACTAAATTTATGTTTTAACTTCAATTCTTGTTGAATGTATTATTGAAATTAGAAATTATTGTTTGCTATATTTGAATAATATGGTACTAATGCTATTTTTATCGAACGAGATTTTCAAAATATTTTGCAAGTTGTATTGATTCATAGTAGGCTTGCTAAATCTAGAAGTTTTTATTACACCTGTAAAAAGAGGTACTATTTATTGGTATTTTTTTTTAATTCTTATTTTTTGAATTTAAATTTCTGTTTGAGAACACAGGTTTTACTAGAGTAACAACCTTATTGGTGAAAGGAGGGAAGTAGTGAGAATATAGTGGGATTTAGATTTTGTGATAGATTTGAGGAGGGGAAAACAGGGAAAAGAGGGGTAAGTAGGTATAGGCGTAGGAGAGGGTTAATTTTATAGGTTCTAAATACTTAGTGAAGTAGTATAAATATTTATATATATATATATATATATATATATATATATATTCTTTACTAGTTATATTATATTATATATGAAATATACATGTGTATATACAAATATATCTATATATATGTAGTATAATATATGTTATATAATATATAAAGTATTTTACATATATTTAATGATTGGTTTATGGGTTGACTAATATATAAGGAACGTGTAATTCTAAACGTTGTTTAGAATATAGTAATTTGTTTGATTGTTCCTGCTTGAATGTGATGCTTCGTTGGTGGTTATTGGTTACACTACCAAAAATCATGACTTAGGGTTATTGTGATATTGATTTTGAATGAGTTCTTTCGTGTATCTTTGTAGTGTATTTTTTATATTGTATTTTATATAATATTTCATTTTATACTTTTGTTGAGAGATAATTTTACACTTTGGCAGAATATGTATTTGTATCTTTTTGTATGTCTTTGTATGGTTGTTCCAAGTGAAAATTTTGTAATGTAGAAATTACTATAAATGTAAGGCAGTGTGTGGCTTGGAAAGGTTTGAGTGAATTTTACTCACAACTATGTAAACAGAAAATGGGTAAAAATATATGATCAACTTCTCAGAATTAGATCAATTTTGGTATTTGCAACCATGAAGAAATTTCGGCATCAAATGTATTATTGAAATTAGAAATTGTTGTTTTCTATATTTGAATGATATTGTGTACTCGTATTATTTTTAACAAAGGAGATTTTTAAAATATTTTGCAGATTGTATTTATTCATATAAGTCTTGCTAAATCTAGAAGTCTCTATTTCTCCTAGAACAAGTGGTACTAAATTTATGTTTTAACTTCAATTCTTATTGAAAAATTAGAAATTGTTGTTTTCTATATTTGAATGATATGGTACTAATGCTATTTTTATCGAACGAGATTTTCAAAATATTTTGCAGGTTGTATTGATTCATAGCAGGCTTGCTAAATCTGGAAGTCTTTATTTCTCATGGAACAAGAGGTACTAAATTTCTGTTTTAACTTAAATTCTTATTGAAGGTATTATTGAAATTAGAAATTGTTGTTTGCTATATTTGAATGATATGGTACTAAAGCTATTTTTATCGAACGTGATTTTGAAAAAAATTTGCAGGTGGTATTGATTCATAGCAGGCTTGCTAAATCTAGAAGTTTTTATTTCACCTGGAACAAGAGGTACTATTTATTGGTATTTTTTTTAATTCTTATTTTTGAACTTAAATTTCTGTTTGAGAACAAAGGTTTTACTAGAGTAACAACCTTATTGGAGAAAGGAGGGAAGTAGTGAGAATGTAGTGGGATTTAGATTTTGTGATAGATTTGAGGAGGGGAAAAGAGGGATAAGTAGGTATAGGCGAGGGAGAGGGTTAATTTTATTGGTTCTAAATACTTAGTGAAGAGGTATAAATATATATATTATATTATTTATTAGTTATATTTTATTATATATGTAATATACATGTGTATATACAATTATATCTATATATATGTAGTATAATATATGTTATGTTTATATACGAAATATACCTATGTATTTATACATACATATTATTTTTTATAAAATATATATTATATAATATATAAAGTATTTTACATATATTTAATGATTGGTTTATGGGTTGACTAATATATGAGTAACGTGTAATTCTAAACTTTTTTTAGAATATAGTAATTTGTTTGATTGTTCCTGCTTGAATGTGATGCTTCGTTGGTGGTTATTGGTTATACTACCAAAAATCATGACTTATGGTTATTGTGATATTGATTTTGAATGAGTTCTTTCGTGTATCTTTTTAGTGTATTTATTATATTGTATTTAATATAATATTTCATTTTATACTTTTGTTGAGAGATAATTTTACACTTGGGCAGAATATGTATTTATATCTTTTTGTATATCTTTGTATCGTTGTCCCAAGTGAAAATTTTGTAATGTAGAAATTACTATAAATGTAAGGCAGAGTGTTGCTTGGAAAGGTTGAGTGAATTTTACTCATAATTATATAAGCTTCTAATGGGTAAAAATATAGGATCAACTTCTCAGAATTGTATCAATACCGGTATTTGCAACCATGATGAAATTTCAGCATCATAGGTATTATTGAAATTAGAAATTGTTGTTTTCTATATTTGAATGATATTGTACTTATACTATTTTTAACAAACGAGATTTTCAAAATATTTTGCAGGTTGTATTGATTCATAGCAGTCTTGCTAAATCTTGAAGTCTATTTCTCCTAGAACAAGAGGTACTAAATTTATGTTTTAACTTAATTTATTTTTTAACTTCAATTCTTATTGAAGGTATTATTGAAAAATTAGAATTTGTTGTTTGCTATATTTGAATGATATGGTACTAATGCTATTTTTATCAAACGATATTTTCAAAATATTTTGAAGGTTGTATTGATTCATAGCAGGCTTGCTAAATCTAGAAGTTTTTATTTCACTTGGAACAAGAAGTACTATTTATTGGTATTTTTTTTTTATTCTTATTTTTTCAACTTAAATTTCTGTTTAAGAACACATGTTTTACAAGAGTAACAACCTTATTGGATAAAGGAGGGAAGTAGTGAGAATGTAGTGGGATTTAGATTTTGTGATAGATTTAAGAAGGGGAAGAGAGGGGTAAGTAGGTATAGGCGTAGGAGAGGGTTAATTTTATAGGTTCTAAATACTTAGTGAAGAGGTATAAATATATATATTATATTATATATTAGCTATATTATATTATATATGTAATATACATGTGTATGTACAATTATATCTATATATATGTAGTATAATATATGTTATATTTATATACTTAATATACATATGTATGTATACATACATATTATATATTATAAAATATATATTATATAATATATAAAGTATTTTACATATATTTAATGATTGGTTTATGGGTTGACTAATATATGAGTAATGTGTAATTCTAAACTTTATTTAGAATATAGTAATTTGTTTGATTGTTCCTGCTTGAATGTGATGCTTCGTTGGTGGTTATTGGTTACACTACTAAAAATCATGACTTGGGGTTATTGTGATATTTATTTTGAATGAGTTCTTTCGTATATCTTTTTAGTGTATTTGTTATATTGTATTTAATATTCTATTTCATTTTATACTTTTGTTGAGAGATAATTTTATACTTGGGCAAAATATGTATTTATATCATTTTGTATGTCTTTCTGTGGTTGTGCCAAGTGAAAATTTTGTAATATAGAAATTACTATAAATTTTGTAATATAGAAATTACTAGAAATTTTGTAATATAGAAATTACTATAAATTTTAGAGAAATGTTTTTGTTCCTTAATATAAGTCTTTTGAAAATTTCAAGTAAACATTAAATGTTTAATTTCCAACTAAATCTTTCTTTTACAACAGCCTCTTTTCCTCTTTTTCTTAAATCACAATCATGCTTTTCCGTTCTTTATTAGTAGTGTGTTGATTGCTACAAAATACCCTGCCTCCCGTCCCGTTTTAAATCTCGTTTTATAAAAATATTAATATTTATCGTTTGAGAATTTTAATTAAATATTAATTATTTATTTTTTAATATTATCCCAAGTACTATTAAATAAATTTTTTTTTATTCTCTCACTATATTATGTCCAATAAATAACCGCCTCTTTTTTCAATACAAAGACAATATATAGGCGCAATTGATATTATATTTAATGTTATACAATCAATTTCTTAATACTTGTGCGTAACTCTAAAATGACATATATTAAGGGTCGGAAGGAGTACTACTCCCTCCATCCCAAATTATCTACTCTTTTAAAGAATTTTTGTTGTACCAAAATAATTACATTTCACTCTTTCCTAGACCAATAAAATGGTTATATTACAAATTTATCCTTTTCATTTATTTCTTCTTATCATAAATGTATAATCTCCAAATATGGAGAAGACAAAATTAAGGTTTTTACTTCATGAAAATGTTGAGCTTATTTCTACTCATAAAAAAAGAGTAGTATATATATATTGGGGATAATTTATTGTACAACAATTCGAAAAGGCTCTTGTTCCAGAACCACAATTATGTGGGTGCTAAGTTTTGATGAGTAATTTTAAGTATGTGTATAATTGCACTTTTAACAATAAAATTGGTATAATAATTGCATTTATTAGTAAGTGTGCAAATGGTTAAAAATAAAGATAATTTGGAATGGAGGGAGTAAAATATAATACAAAATATTAGTATTATGAGTTTGTTCAGCTACCTGCATTTATGCTCGTAGCATTTGCTTACGTTTGAGACACAAACGATGCGTCAGTGAGTTAAATAATTAAGCTACATAAAAAATAAGTTATTTAGTAGACGAATCAGGATTTTCAAGTGTACTTAAACTTTCAAATGCTATAAACGCATCAAATCCTGAGTAAGCATATAGTAGTTAATTTTTACCAGACTCCTAGAATGAAACATCAACTAATTAACAATTTGACACCTTATTTTGTATCATATTTTTTCATAAATATTTTGTTATCATAACATTATCTTTTATATATATATATATATATATATATATATATATATATATATATGGGCTATATGTAGCTACACAGCTGTGTAGCTACACAGTAGGCTTTAGCGATGATTTTGTAGGGCTATAGCGACGATTTGTCTGTCGCCATAGATATTCTGTCTATAGCGACAGACAAACCATCGCTATAGCATTGAAAAACCGTCGCTATAGCCTACTGTGCACTACACAGCTGTGTACTTACATTTTTCCCATATATATATATATATATATATATAACTTTAATACACATCCATTTGATATTACATTTACGTATACATGTCTTTTTATGCTTATTAAAAACAACAACAACAAAATTACTTTCTATAAACAAATTCGAATGTTTCATTTTAATCCATTACAAGCAGCCATACACACAAATTAAGTATGCATGAAAGATAGACACTTTTGTAGAAACAATAAATTTCGTTTCTTTGTAAAAAGTTATTCATATGGCCATATTTTCTACAAGTGATCCAAGTAAAATCCCTTAAATTATACTCCTCTGTCCTTTAATATATGTCGTTTTAGAGTTGTGTACAAAAATTAAGAAAATAATTGTATAAAGTAACATAATATTCTAATTTGTAATTATTTTCTTATAGTATATCACATGACCACCACTATTAATTTGTAATTAATATTAAGAGTACGGTCCGTTTGAGAACATAAGATTATACTTTAAATTAAGTCGTTTTAAAAATGTATTTCTACAAAATATTAAAAATAAAAAAAGAAAGAATCAGTTTCATACCAACAAAAGAAAATATTTCTCAAAAATTTAAGAAGATATAGCTAGCCCTGAAAAAAGTACATTTCATTTTATTTCTGCTAGTTTTTGACTAAATATTAATTTTGTAAGATTGAGATCCTCCATTTATGCACAAGCAATAAGGTGATGAGAGAGCTAGAAGAAAAGGAAGGGATCAGATTCAAAGGGAAAACTAAAAGAAAATACTAGAAGTATTTTTAGTGACATATGAGATCTAGGTAGAAAACTCTAATTTTCTTTTGAATTAGTATTCTTACTTCCTTCCTTCCAAAATTTAATAGAATTGACTTTTTAAAGTCAACTAAAGATATTTTCAAACTCAAAATTGACATGATGAATTCTTTTAATTTTAGTTAATACAATGATGAGTATCATAAATTCTCTCAAAAGTACTATTTATTGTAAGATTTTTTTTCCTCACAATCTTTAATGAACTATCTCAATTTTGAGTTTGAAAATGTATTAAATTGACTTTCAAAAGTCAGTAATGATCTTATAATTTATAACAGAGATACTATTATTTAATTCAGTAAAGTTATTCATGCTTTGCAGTTAATATATATATATATATATATATATATATATATATATATATATAATTTGGAATAAAGCGACTATTATTTTTTTTTAGCACATTGTTTGCCTATTGTTTTTTTTTTTTTGCTATATTCAACTGAAATTTAACATTCTTGCCTTTAGCAATAATAGATCCCACTACCTCATGCATCCAAGCCTTAAGCTTTTTATTGTTGATCCATGAGGGGCTTGGTTATTGTTGGAGTAGTTGGGCTATTGTTTGATGTGTACATGCAAATAATCGTATAAAAATAAGAGCTTGCCAGATATCATCGAGGGTATATAATTAAATTATATACCTTAGTTTCATAAAATTATTTTATCTTGATATTTTAACAAAATTTAACTGTACAAATGGAAAGATCATACAAAAATACGAGAGAATGTAATTTTTTTTATTTAATTTGAGGTTGTATAGCACCATTATTACAATCTTGTAAATTAAGTATATTTTGACGATTTATATTTATTGAACTTTTGTTGATATAAAGTCGTTAACAGACATCACAAAATCATATGAAAATTCAGAAATTCAAATATTTTTGTATGTTCTTTGTAGACACTCAAAATTTTGCATTCCTATTACTAACCTTGCAGGAGGGCTAAACCGTCTTTTACCTTCCAGAGACAACCCTGGAGATCCAAATCACCAAAGCTAACCCCGAAAACAACACCGAAAGACCAAAGTTAACCCAAGCGACAACACTGGGATGTCAAGTTAAACCCCGACGATAACCCCGGGAAGTACAGTAACCTCGACAACAACACCGGGATGTCAAGTCAAACCCCGACGACAACCCCGGGAGGTACAGTAACCTCGACAACAACACCGGGAGACCAAATTCAGCCCCGGCGATAACCCCGGGATGTCAAGTCAAACCCTGGCGACAACCCCGGGAAGTACAGTAATCCCGGCAATAACCCCGGGAGGCCAAATCAACCTTCGGAGACAGCCCCGAAATATCAAATCATTCTTAGAGACAACCCTGGGATATCAAGTCAACATCGAAGATGACCCTGTGGAAGAACAGAGTCGGCTAGATCAAACCTCAGAGACAACCCCGAGAAACAGTCGAAAACCATGTTAATCATGGAGACAACCCCCGGAAGGGCAAAATGGTTATTTTATCAACTTGACATCAAATCAAGTCAAAATTAAGCCAAATCAATGTCATGAGGGTCACAAAGAACCATAACATCAATCCCGAGTGAAAACAGCACAAAACAGCTCAACGAACGGATTGCGAAGACTCGAAGATCTAGTCATGGACCCATCGTCTCGGATTCAAAAAAAGTCAAATCATATGTCATTGTGTAGCTCTTCGAAAGGGCTTTTCGGAAAGGTATAGCACGCCTCAATCGGACTCCCGGATTGAAAGTTATGAAGGTTCGAAGCAGACAGCGCGTTGGTCGGAGTGCACGTACTTCGAGACAACGAGACCCACAGGATCGGGGCCCACTCGAAGATCCGCACCTCTACCTGCGGCTATTGCGAGTAGACACGCGGTCATCTGGTCTATAAATAAGAGCCCCCATTTAGACCTGGAAAACGGGCGGGCTCGGCCCAAACGAGCTGGGCGAGCTGCGGGGCGGGCCAAAAACGGGCGGGCCAAAAAGGCCCGGCTTTTGCTAGGCTAAAAATGCCCAGCCCAACGCCCGGCCCATGGTCGGCGGGCCAGCTCGGCCTGCGGGCTTAGACCAATTTATGCCTACATTTTTTATATTTTTTTGGGTTTAGCCTAAACGTGCGGGCCATCAACGGGCCGGGCCAAAAACAGGCGGGGCAAGAAGGCCCAGCTTTTGCTGGGTTAAAAATAACCAGCCCAACGCTCGGCCCGTGGCGGGCAGGCCGACCCGGCTTACGGGCTGGGCCAAGTTTTGCCAGGTCTACCCCCACTTACAAAAAAAAGATAAGAAAAAAGAAGAAAAGAAAGAAAACTCTGCCCATTTCGACCCATAGCCTTACCTATAGTGCTCCAAACTCGATTTTATTCTTCTAATAAGTTTGCATACGTATATTCACCAACATATCAAATTTTAACCGGTGGAAACAGAGTTTTGAAGCTCCCTCGAGTGGTTTAAAACCTGTGGAGCTACACATTGTAAGATTTTTTACGATCAGAAGCTTTTTACTGCTTTATCGTATATATATGAGCGTATATATATAGCTTCTGATTTCGCCTGGGTTTCAAATCTGTGGCATTTCTAGCTTACTTTTATGTACATATAAGTTTATACATATGTTTTTAATTACTTTTGCAGCCTGGATTGCTAATCCGTGACTTTTTACCGCTTATATATATATATACTAACTTGTTCGGCCTGAATTGCTAATTCGTGGCTTTTTCTGCTTTAATATATATATAACTTACTGTATATATATATATATATATATATATATATATATATTAACATTTCATTCAGTCAAGCCTGGATTACTAATCCGTGGCTTTTTATCGCTTTCATATATATATATAATTATATATATATATTTATTTATTTATTTATTTTTTTATTTGTACTAACTCGTTTGGCCTGAATTGCTAATCCGTGGCCTTTTCAGCTTTAATATATATAACTAACTATATATATATATATTAACATTTCATTCAGTCAGGTCTGGATTGTAAATTTGTGGCCCTTTTCAGCTTTTATATATATATATATTTCTCAGTCTCGCTTGGATTGGAAATCCGTGGTTCTTTATAACTTTAATATATATATAAGTATCTTCTTTTTCAATGTGATTAAATATATGTTTTAACTGTTCATTTGATATGAATCTGTTCTAATATAAATTTTGTGGAGTAGATTCATCTAAATCTAGCCATTTTTAACTTTCAACCGGTTTAAAAGCTGTCAAACTGGAACCGTTAAACTAGAATGGCTAAGATTTATTTAAATCTAGCTTTCTTTCTAGTTTTGTAAATATTAAAGCGACTATGCGACCCTAGATCCATATCTAGAGAAAATGGGAAGCTTTGGCTACGCACATGCAAAGATTTAACTGATGAATCATTTGTCTTGCGACGTCTAGATTTCAATTTGCATTTTCTATCAATATCTTTGTTGTGCATGCTTTTTAATAATATTCTGTGAGCCTAGGAATCATGGGATCTATGATCAATCACATGGATCTAGATTCAATTCCCACGATAGACAATTTTGCATTGTAAACACAGTCTGCCTGTCCTGTTGTAAATGTAAATCAGAGGGACCTTAAAACGGTTATCCGGATTTAAGGTCTCAGCCTAGTAAATATTGGTTTGTAGTGCTCGGATCACTTCGATGGCTTTTATGCCCATAAGGAGCCCGACACTTGTATATACATTCTTTGGTCGAGGATGCCTCGCATCTCGATAATAAAATAAAAAACCAGCTGAAGGCAGAATAAAATAGAAGTATCAAAAGGCTTTAATTCTTATGCGAGCGAAAGGGTTTGAAAACCATCTTCCAAAACGTTATTTTCATATTTTATCTAAAAATGGACTTTTCATCAAATCAAACCCTTCGTATATAGATCCAACGAAGCACAACACTTCTTTCAAATCAAGCACGTAGGCCTAATTATTGCAAGCACACACACACACTGCAAATAAAAAAAAGGAAATTGAAAAGATGCGGTAACCGTGTTTCACGGAAGTCGGGGGGTGCCTAACACCTTCCCCCCGCTTAATCAAGCCCCGAACTCTATGAATCTCGATTTCCAAGGCCAAGTCAACAGTGTCCAGTAATTGGGACTACTTGCAAACTCTTCAAACAAAACTCGGTTGAGTTGGTACAACCATTTCAAATATACCAACTGGCGACTCTGTAAAATCAAACTTTCAAATCGTCGGCATTAATTGTATGTCGGCCTTTTCTTAAAAATTCACCCTTCAGATAAACAGATAAGACAAACAGGGGTAGAAACACAATTAGGGAAAGGAAGATCTTTCCAAAGATTTTTTTCCGACGTCGACAGGTGGCGACTTTGCTGGGGACAGTAAAGGGCTTAAGCCGCACTTCAATCTTTTCAAATTCCCTTTTTATCTGCGTATGTTTGGATGCTGTGTTTACATTGAATGGATGTAAATAAATGTTTTACTACGCTTTATATTAATGCTTCGCACAATGTCATCATTTCATACGGTGAGACACGTTGTATGTGAATGTATGTTGTGTGATTCCTCTAACAGGAGGCGAACCCGTCGGTGGTTAATTACTGGACTCAAAGGAGACTAATCTTGCGAGGCTCAGGAAAGGCACCACTCAGATCCACTCCAATTGAAAAAACGGATTAATTTCCCTTCTAGTAGATTGCAATGTTCTGGGGACCTTCATGCCAAAAAGTCGCGAGAGTAACCTAAGATAGGTTAGTTTCTGATAAACCAAATCCGAGGGGGAGTCTCTTCATGCCTTCTTTTTTCAATTCAATGTAAATATCAAAATTCCATATAAATATACATTCCATTCCCTGTCAATTTTATTAAATCCTGCCATTTTATCCTGTCATTAAAACCACTGACCTTTGTTTTACAGGAAAAGATTAAAAAACTTCAAAAACAACACATTGCATAGCATGCATCTTGTTAATATATACATCAAAATTAACATACCTACTTTTATTGTAGGAAAAAATTGGTCCCGTTACCAGGTTAAAGTCTAAAAAGACACTAAGCCCATCTCCAGGCATGGCTTCAAGTGCCCAACCCGAATCCACCCCTGTCTCTCGGGATTAGTTCGAAGGACTAAAGAACCAGATAGCTGAATTAGCTATTTTCCTAAAGGAGCAAAACAAAAGTCTACATGGTAAACAAATACCCGTTCAAACAGAATCGTCCACGCAAGCTGGCAGTCAGGATACCGACAAAAAGAAAGATACTCAGATACCTGAGCCTCAAAACAAGGATCTGACCAACAAAACCCCTGAAATCACCAATGATCAAGAAACTGGTGATATTAGGAAAAAAGTCCAACAAATGGAAGAGACAATTCGGTCCGTCAAAGGAACTGGGGCATTTGGGAGTGTAAACTACTCAGATCTGTGTATATTTCTAGGGGATAGATATTCAGACAAATTTCAAGTCCCGGATTTTAAAAAATATGACGGATTAGGAGATCCTTACACTCATTTAATTTAAAGGTGTTCATTGGAGAACTCGGATCCTATGCTAAAGATGAATAACTGCAAAACTCAGAATACAGTTATTCCAAAAAAGGCTGACTGGAGAAGCTCGAGCTTGGTATGCCCGAGTACTCGACAATTCCAAAATCCACAACTAGGAAGAGCTAGCACATGCCTTCCTAAATCAATACAACTTCAAGTCTTAGATAGCTCCTGATCGATATCAAGTGACCAAGGTTAAAAAGCAGAGCAACGAGTCTTTCCGTGAGTATGCCCAAAGATGGAGGCAGATGGCTGCACAAGTCACTTCACCTATGACAAAGACTGAGATAGTCATGGCTTTTATAGACATCCAAGAAGCTCTATATTATGAGAAGGTCCTAGCAGGTATAGGAAAACCATACTCGAAAATGATTAAATATGGAGAAATGGCCGAAATGGGTCTAAAGTCTGGAAAGATCAAAGACCTTACCGCTTTGGAGGCAGTGACCGAACATATTCAATCTAGAAGCTATGGCAGTAATCCTCGGAGAGTTCACAAGAAGAAGGAGAATGACGTGTCCTTGATACTTCAGGGACAAAATCAGAGAGGCAATCCAAGCTTGCCCATGCAAAGGAGAAATTATTCCCCTTTTCAAGCTCATGCATATCCTTCTAATCCTCCCTTTCTAAAAGCTGGAGAAGTCAGACGTCGAAGAACGTTCACACCCTTAGGGGACTCACTGGAAAATGTACTAAAGCTTCTGACAGCACAAAAGAAGATCGTTCAGCTCCTTCCGCCGGCCAGTTCAAGCGGACGGAATTTTGACCCAAGTAAGAAGTGTGCTTATCATTCAAGAGCATCGGGCCACGATACTCAAGATTGTTGGTCCCTTCAACATAAAATCCAAGACTTGATAGATAACGGGGAGATTGTGGTGACAACACAAGAAAAACCACATGTCCAAGATAATCCTCTGCCTCAACACAATGAAGAGAGCGTCAATATGATCAGTATGGGAAATGGAGAAGGATCCAAGTACCTCCAGTACGTCGGAGAGTCATCCCAAGCCAACAAAGATAGGCCGAACAATTGGGAATATTCAGAAAGGCAATTTCTAATAGAACAGGAAATCAAATCTATCAAGGACGGGGTTAGACAATTGGCAAAGCTGATAGTTTATCAACATCAGATAACGAGCAATTGATAAATCAAACCAATCAGTAGGAAACAAATCTTTTAACGCCTGAAATTAGTCCCATTGCCAGGAGGGGTCATTACCGGTTCTATGAGCATGAACTCTAGGCCGACAAAGTTGCTAAGGAGGAGAAGTTCCAAGCTAACAGGGAGTTTGCCTTCAAAAAGATTTTCACTAATTTGAATCAGCCCATGAAAGAAATTCTCCACATGTTGATCAACGAGGGGAAAGTCACGGAATTGTTACCCCCTGATCCAGGAAGTTCAAGCCTGATAGGATCTGTCAATGTCATTCCAACACACCTGGTCATGACACAGAGGATTGTTGGGGACTTCGTCACCTGATTCAGTTGAAAGTGGTGAGCTGATGAAGGCAAACCAAGATTATGGATATCCTGGTGAGGAAGCAATCTTTCTGCCTAGGGCATGGAATCTGAAAGAAGTAGTGGCTGTCATTTCCTGTGAAAAGGATCTAGCCATCACGCCCCTGATACTTCAGGAAAAAGAGGCCAAAGAAAGAAAGAATCCTGTGAAACTGACTGAGCCTGAGCCTCTAATACTGCCATTTAGACCACAATATCTTGTAGTCAGCCTGAAGAAAGTCCTATGGAACTATGGGAAAGATGAAGGATCAACATCTAACCCCATTGCTATTATATCAAAGGAAAACCCGATGTACATGCCTCAGCGAGTCATCAACTCAGTCACTAAAGCCAAGGGAAGAGTGTTTGAGGAGAAAATTAAAGAATTCCTCAGCAAGATGGGGCATAATGAAGTCAAAGTGATGCAAAGCTTAAAAGAGGCACCCCCGCAGATATCCAGTCTGAATTTGGTCTTATCTTCGGAGGATCATTGCAGGATTCTGGTGAAAGTACTATAAGAAGCACATCTGCCAAAGACGGTAGATACTGAGAAGTTTCATCACGTGATAGAGCACATTTTCAATAGTAATGTGATATCTTTCACTGACGATGATATACCAGCGGAAAGAATTGGTCATTGCACATAGCAGTGATGTCCTCAGGATATGTGGTAGGATGTGTGCTGATAAATGGAGGATCATCCCTGAACATCTGCCCCTACGACATATTGGAGAGGATGAAGATTAATCCAAACCGAATCTGGACTAGTCATGTAGTCATTCGGGCTTTTGATGGATCTCGCCGAGAGGCTGTGGGAGAGATCGAGCTTCCATTGGAGATTGGTCCCCATACTTTCTACATATCCTTCCAGGTATTAAACATTATCACATGATATAATTTACTGTTGGGAAGTCCGTGGATACATACGGTAGAAGCAGTTCCGTCCACCCTTCATCAACAACTCAAGTACATCATTAACGGCAATATGATAATTGTAAATATCAAGCCAGAATATCTTCTCTGCATACAAAGCGATATGCCGGTAATCAATCTCGATGAAGGGGTTGAGCCTATCAGGTTTTAAGCCCTGGATGTGAGCAACACTCAATACCTATCTATTGGGGCACCAACCTTAAAGCCAAAAGTTTCCACCGAAGTGATGACAGTCGGTCAGGAAATGGTATCATTGGGTTTCTGCCCTAGAGAAGGGTTAGGGAAAAATCAGCAAGAAATCAGAAGTCCAATGCAGATCCCTAGCCAGACGGGGAAAGCTGGATTAGACTATTCATTCGAATCAAACCACCAGAACCCACACAAGCATCCACCGATTCCTACCTCTACCATCCTACTGCCAAACCTCACTGATGCAGGGTTTGTAAAACTAGTGAGGAAGATTCCTGCTGCTGTGTCAGGTATGCTGTTTCCTCAGGTCAAAGCCGGATAGTGAAAGAGAAGTCTCAAAGCCTGACTGGGAAAGCAAAAGAGGCAAAGAAAAATTCCTGTATGGAGGACGAGACCCGTTTGCCAACATGTATTTTCTGGTGCACACTGAGGGTATGAACGACGATATCCTTGACGATGACTATGAAGAAGATCAAATCCTAATCCCTCTCATCAACATGGGTAAGAAGAGCAGTTCAAAGAAGAACACTGACCCTGATATGGACGATGTCCTAGTCATCATCAGAGAGAAGACAGACGACATCAACTCCTTTATCCTCCCTATTCATGAAGACTTAACTTTAAACAATTGGAGCAGCACTCCATGCCTCAGTCGAAAAGGGTAAAAGGGTAGAAAGTCCATCTGCCCTAGAGCGTGGTTTTATTTACTGCTTATTTTGCTGCACAGCGATATCAGTTACTTTTATCATGCTTTTGCTACATACTTTGTATGATCAAACAGTTTCATATATTAAAGTGAAAGCATTTTGTTTTCAGGACACCAGAGTTGGATTTTTTTTTGTCCCTGCTGATGGGATGCCAAATTTTTACACTGACTACAACTTTTACGTAGAACTGGACTTCGACTTGATGGAGATTGATCAAGAGGAGATAGATGATTATGAGGTGCCCGAGGAGATCAAAGAATGGGTCGAAGACAAACCCAACCCAAACCTTGACCAAACCACCACTGTCAATATCATTCTAATAAAAGGAATCTCCAATACTAATTGGTATTGGACATGAATTAGACCACTAGGTTATAGGGTAGGGGCCGAACTACATACAAATCTTGGGTTGTTTATTATTTTGTCATTATGCATACATCTACATATATTGTTTCTGTTATACTATTGTGAATTAACACTAATCCAAACACCTAAGCAGACATGACATACTGTCTAAATAATAATCGAAGTAGAACTTGAGATAAAGCATACACCAAAACAAATATGTCTTACCTGTCTGAATTCATTCTGAAGGAGATAAATTTAAAATTGTAATTGATATATAATTGGGTTTGAGAATCAACACATATTCAACGCCCTTCTAGGTGTGCACATACACAAAATTACTGTTTGCATTTAACTAGTAGTTATTAATCAAGTTAGTATTTATCATTTTATTTACTAAATTAAAGAATTTTATGTCAATGTTGAGTTTTGAAATGATTTAATATGACTTAAAAAAGTTAATAATAATCTTATATTTTTGAAAGAAAGAATATTTAATAATAATTATTATTACTACTGTGCACGTACACACACGGTGCACATGATACTTTCTTATTGGTAAATATGTTTGAAATTTAAAATTTAACTATTAATAAGAGCTGGAATATGAAGGCTGAAAAGGGAAAATAACAATGATAGAGATAAGAAAAGACTGAAATAACTGCTAATAATTTAAAATTGTAACTATAGTGTATTATACACTTACCCCAATGTTAAGTGTTTTTCATTCCCTTTCCCTTTATAATAAAGGTAGATAATATTATGATTAAACATTCAGGTATAACCGAATTGGATTTGTCAATTCAATTACAACCGGATGCCGAAATTAAGCTATTTTGGGTAACTGTACAAAAATCAAAATACTAAAATATAAAAAATACCAAATACCGAAATACTTGATTTACTATCCAGCTATTTCGGAAAATAGCGAAACTAAATGAAAATTCTAAATAGAAAATTTTAAATGAAAATTTTAACCAAAATTTTTTATTTCTTAAATTGTTATTCAGGTTAACCGAGTAAGTCAATTTACAAATTGTTATTGTACTCGAATATTGGAATATTATTCCAATTTTACAGAATGACCGAATAACTGAATACCCGAATTATTTTGGTTAAAAAAATCTTATTCAATTATGTTACTTGATTTTAAGTCCCTTGTTTGTGTTACAAAATTGGACTTGTGAAAAATAATTCAAAGGGGACTATTTAATTTAATATTATTTCCGACCAAATATCATAATTCCTACCGTTTGTGATTTAAAATTTGTAGGCAAAATTAACCTTTATTTTTTTTAAATGATCGACGGATATATCATATCCATCTATATTCACATTATTGAGAATAAGATTGTTTTGTTATTAGTAGTATGAGTATACTAGTCCTACAAATTAATTTTTATTCAATAATTTAAACAAAACAAATATGAGATTATTTTAAATTATTTATAAATAATTTCACTCAAAATAAACACGTGACTAAACTTTAAATCACAGGAGCAGTAGGCTTGAGAAATTGGGGGCAAAGATCCTACAGCTATATGTTTGAAGACGGTTACCGTTAGATAGAGGGCTTTCCATTCACATTATTTGAATTTCATGTGTGTGAGAGAGAACCTACAGCTCTTGAATTTGAATTTCATGTACAGAGAGGCTTTCAATTCACATTATTTGAATTTCATATGTGTGTGAGAGAGATCCTACTAGGTTTTGAATAATTTGTTCCGGTGCAAAATCCATTTTTCACCCAAATCTCAGATATTCTACCTTCTCTCTCATCTCCCTTTTTTCTCGTCTCTGAGCTTTTTTCTCGTCTCCGAATCTCAGATCGCGGGCTCCCAATTTCTTCTTCTTCTTCCCTTTCTTCATCTCTTGGCTTTCATCCCAGAACAAAATCACGATTTTCACCTTCGTTTTAACGTTCGTTTGTAGCTAATTAGGAATCTATGGTTTGGAAATAGTTCGGGAGCTGCGTACAGAGTCTTCTCCACATGGATTTGGAAATCTAGGGTTTGTGTTCTTGTCCAGACTTAAGTTAATTTACCATTTTCTTTCTCTCTTTTCAATTTAGTCCTCTCCACCTTACATTGGTTTTCGCCCAAAAAATCTTTGCCTCGTATGCTATCTTACAATCTCGGCATCGTTGTCTCTTTTGTATTACTTCTTTTGTATTACTTCTATCTATAGAAGTAGAAAATGTCATCGTTGGGAACTTGGAAGGGTGTACTGGAGATGGCAAAGTTCGCTGGATATGTTCGCTGTATTGGAGATGTCTTATGTATTTCTTCGCCAACAACACTCAGAATCTTCAGAAATTCATGGGCGCTGTATGTATATGTTTCTCTATACAATATCGTTCTGAAAATCTTCATTTCTATTTTATAGTTTCATAGATTTTCCTGAATTTTGTTTGGCTGTTCTAGTTCAGTACTGATGGCTTATGTGCGTGTATATGTATGTAATCTATAAATGTGTTGTTCATGTAAACTTTGTTTGATTGAATGTTTGATTCATATTATATAACTGATTTCAATGTTGGCTTAAAAGAAGCTTGCTATTTTACAATTTAATTTCGAGAATTGCCTTATGAGAATAGGATCTCTGCTTTACTGTAGATACTTGATATCTTATTCTGCTAATTCTAGGTTCAAAATGAAGTGTTTCACAATTATAGTTTATGAGACATTATAATATTTGCTCGTGATTTACAATTATCGGTATGTGCTGAAATTTGGTTTTGAAGATTGTGTTTTTGTTGCCAGTAGTCTTGTTGATATGTATCGAAAGTGTGGTGTATCGGTATGTATCGAAAGTGTGGTGTTATAAATGATGCGGGGAAGGTGTTTAATCGTATGTTTCAGAGAAACATAGTGACATGGAATTCAATGATTTCGAGTTATGTTCAAAATGGTTTGATAGAGGAAGCAATTGGGGTCTTTTATGATATGAGGATGGAAGGAATAGAAACCACTCGTGTTACATTTTGGGTACTTCCAAAATCAATTTTTATTCAAAGGTTGGTTTGATCAAGGATGCTGAGCTAGTATTTTAGTAGGATGCTTGAGAAAGATGTTGTAAGGTATTGAAATTCCAGGTCAATATTAGAATAAAAAATTTATATAATGAATTTTTATTTTCTGATATTATTTATTGTGCATAAGGGTATATGTGCAATGTGAAATAAATGTTTACTATAGGGTAAATATATAACATTATATATTTACTATGATTGAGCTAATGGTTAGAAGGAATTTGAATGGAAAAAGGTAAATAAATAGTAGAGTATACAAAATTTATTGTATACCTTAAAAGATAATAAAATAATTTATAAAGCTAAATTATTTTAATATAAGAAAATGATGGTATTTTGTATATTATCTTATTTTAACTATAAGTAAGGTAATATAAATAGGAAATATTACAATAACTTTATATAAAGAAATTATAGCACTAAGTGTTATTTGTAATGTAATAAGTTATGGAAAATAAGATATATTGTTGCTATATTGCATTATACATACTTGGGGTAATATGCAAGCTGGTCACTAAACGAAGCAGTAAGTAGGAGCTGGAAGAGAGGAAGTATAGTGTAATTAATGTAAGCTTGAGCTGTCCTTGTGCAGTTGATATAGACTGTCCGCTTGGCTTGACTATGTTGTTGAGTAAGAATTTTGGGTAAGATGTAGGAGCAGAGTTCTCTTTTTCCTTCCCATCCTCACCCGCCAACTCCTTTCTCCAGAATTTTAGCTCCTTCAATTCGGCTAGCACAAGTGAAGAGAAATAAGAGTTTAAGCTTTCAAAATTTGTTGAAACAGTGGAGTTCAGCTGGGAGCTATCAGGAGATTGTACGTGAGCTAGTAAGAGGTGTTACAATCTATCTTCATTATTGTTTTAGATGCAAGTATTAAGCAAAGTGGGTTATTTGGTTTTAAAGTGAAAACAGTTAGTATTATGAATTGATTTCAGTTGTGGATGGGTAACGGATATGTTATTAGCTAATGATGTAGTTAAAATTAAAAGAATTGTTTCTCTTGGAAAGAATAAGCTAGTTTGTATGTATTGGTTAATTATATAGAAATTTGATTGTATCAGGCTGGAATTAGAACAAAGGAGTTTAGGATGGTTGTGTGGTGTTATAAGGAGGTTAACATGGTTTATAACTCAAATAAAAGGCTATGAAAATGGTGAATTAAAACTGTGCAGACCACATGTTTGTTAAAAGTCCCAAGTGGGCTGTTTTGGCTAAAAATGGAATTCTGGATGGAATTAAAGTTGGGGTTATATATGTACATCCTATATAATGTTGAGAAAAGTGTTTTAGCATATTAAATGCAAACAAAGAGCAATCTTTAGGCTAAAGCTAACAGTTGGGATTTTAGCATGTCAAGCTAAGTGGGACTCTGTTTTGGGCAGCTGGGTATGCCAAGGATTCAGGCCTAATATTTTTCTTTGGTAGGCCACTATGATAGCTTTAAAGTTCTAGAGTTTGGGTATAAGTAAAGTTAGGGATCAAAGGTTATAAACTTGCAACATGGGTGAGTTGTAAAGGGGCTGGGGGGCTGCCGAAGCTGCTGCAGACAGCAGCAGCCAGCGCCTAGCGCTGTGCTGCAGAGCTGGGCTAGCAGTTTTGTTTTTATTTGAGTTTCATGAGCTGCAGCTGTGGGTTAGTATAATAATAGGGTATCAAAAAGTTACTAGTTGCCAAGTTGTCATCTAGGAAAAAGGGAGAAGGTTGGCCTGGCTGGGTCGCTGCAGACAGCAGCAGCCAGCGCACAGTGCTGTGCTGTGCTGCAGGGCCAGCTAGGCACTCCTTTTTGGTTTGGTTTGCTTGGGCTTATGTGTTGGATTAATATGAGTTATGTGTTGCTACAACTTATACGTTATGTCAATAAATGAAGGTATCATTTTTATATTGTTGAAGGGCCATTATAAGAGATGAGATGACATGGAGGTTGGGGCAAGCAACAGGGGGCTGCTACCTATGTGCTGCAGCAGTTGGTGGCCAATGACAATGGGTAACTGTTGGGCAGCCACTTTGGTTGAACCATGTAATTTAAAAAGCTAATTATCAAGTATGGTTTTTAGTTTGGTTTATAAGCATATATATATAGACTTTCCAATGGGCTTGCAAGTTTGGGATTGAAGAAGAGAGGGAGCAGGGCTGCTGCTTCGGCAGCAGAAGGGGGCATAGAGACTTTGACTGGGGGCTCTTCTAGAGCTTTGGGTCAAGGCACTTGTGTTACTATAGATGCCTATATGATAATTTCCTATTATAAATAGAAGTATCTATCTATTTTGTATTTCAAAATCTAGCATGAGTGGATTTAAAATATGGGAACTAAAAGTACCCAAAAGGGGATCAAGAAGTAAGGGCTGCTGCCCATTGGCAGCAGCAGTTGGCATTAAGAGATTGCTATAGCAGCTTTGAGTAAATCACTTTGACTCAATAATGTAGTTTGGAGATCTAACTATAAAATTGGGTTTAAAAACTTTCTAAAACAAAGAAGTGTATATGATATATATCAAATCCTCAATTCAATGTAAATGAATGTGTGTGTAGAGAATATAATGGAGTTAGCAATTTATAGAATAAGGCTAACAAACCGAAGTGTTACAAGGTTGGGGCTGTTGGGCTATGTTTGGGGCTGCGAGGCCAAGTGTGGCCATGCCAAGCTTGGCTAAGCCCCATAGGGCCAAGCAAAGCTTGGCTTGCCCACATGGCTAGTCATGTTGGAATTGTTATTCAATAAAGAGGGCCATTTGATGTACCTAAGCAAATAGGAGGTTGTTTTGACGTTACACGATGGCATACAAAAATGAATCTGTAAATCATGGAATATATTAAAAGTTAATCATATAAAGGGAAAATATTTTCAGAACTTGAAACGAGCTGTGAAGGCACTTTGTATGCTATAAGTTAAATAAACAAAGCATGAAATGCTCATGTGCTAAGTTACTAATAGCATGTAAAGGATAATTGTAGTATGGTTACATATGATAAACATGTCGAACCCTATTAAAGAGAAAAATGACTATTGAAAGAGCATGAATGAGGTATTTGAAAAATGTATAGAAATATTTCAAAAATAGAAATACAAACTAAAGACATGATCAATGTGATTATGTGATATGTGAGCATACAAGCTATATGACTTGGCTATTTTAGCTAATATGCTTGTAAATGCAAATAAATTTGTGTAGGCTCTGTGAGAACAAGTTAAGCTGAATTTTATCAATAGTCTACAAACAAGGCAAGCAAATCTTACTTTTCATTGAGCAAGTATTATGGAATTATTCATATGTGGACAAGTTCTCTGAATTCTGAACTATCTCCCATTTATTTATGAATAATACAAGGTAGTAAAACAAAAATGTGATAGCAAGGTTACTATTGATATATCATAGAGTTCTGTGCCTTAGTGAAAACGGGGAAGGGGGGGGGGGGGGATATAGGATTGCAACTTCCATAGAGGTGTAAGTTATTCCAACTTTTCTTTGTAAAGGGGTCAAGATGATGAAAGATTTTGACTGCACAGTTTTCTGAGGTGTTGTCTATATTCTCACTTTTGAAGGAATATGATATGACATAATTAACTAGCACAGTTCTGTCATTGCGACATCATGGTCATGCGTGCTCAATCTTTTGCAATATTAGAGCCTTCGATCTTAATATTACTTTAATTTCCAGCTTAAAGACACTGGAGAACAGTTGGATGAATTATTGTAGATTTACTGATAGATGGCCTGCTAAATTTGGAACGAGGGGGCTTATGTCTTGATTCCATTTAGTCTAGGCCTTGCATGCTGGGGAAAAAACTTCTTCTAGAAACTTCTCTGACATGTGTTTTTGTTCTGTAGACTCAAGTATCCTTTGACAACGAATCTGGTGGCACTGAAAAATATGATTTTGATGTTAACCATTTGTCTAAAATTGGCTGATCATCTTATCATTTTCTCATTTGTTTCTTGATCATGATCGCCCATTTTATCTTACTAATCACTTTGTTCACATATATTTTCTCAGGATGTTCTTGGAGCTATTGGTGAGTGATTTGTTCTATATAATTATATTGCTGATATCGTTTCAAGATTAGTATATAAATTATCAAACCCAAATGCGATCAACTATCTTCCTTGACTGTACCAGAGTGTTGGACCTACTTGCCCGTCATATCTTCGGAATCTCTGTGTTGTGTTTATATTCTGGTTTTGTCACTAGAATCATTGTGCTGTTATGTCTAATGCACAAGTTGTTCTCCAACATGGTGAACATGTTGTCTCTATGGAGGCAGAAACATACAATTTTAGTTACGGTTTTGTCTAGATAGAATGAGATACTCATGCTTAAGATACAAAAGAGGGTTAATTACACTTTGAAAAGATAAGTAAGTTTAACCTGGAAACTACAGTGTGTATCTGTTAGGACACTAATCTTATCAGTTATGAAGGTTCATCCATGAATATTTTTTGATGAACTAGGGTCTCTCTCTAAAAAGCACAAGAGGCGGGAGTTGGGAATACTTTGATAACCCAATTGCATTAAGGAATTGCACCATTGACTGATATATCTATTTCATTGTGTGTGAGAGAGAGAGATGGAGAGAAAAAGAGAGATCACACATTTTTATCTCATGAATCTTATGCTTTATACTCTAGTGACCGAAATGGTGTTTGGCAGGAATTTCTGGCCTTCTCAGAGATCAGCGAAGAAGACAAAGTCTATTGAGCTTTCAGCCACCATTTCATCTCACTAAGATCAATGCAGCAAACACCACCATGCCTAGCTTTGCTCTAGCCTTCGCATCACACCGTCAATAGGAAAGAAATCTTCAAAGGTTTGAGATGAGCTGGCATTTAAAAATTTATCATTTCCTTGTACACTTTTTTTCTTGTCTTGAACCAAACTTTAGCTCATAATACCAAGTTGGTTGTCCGAGCACCAATTGACCAATTGGTTGGGAAAACATTAAACTCAAAATTGTTATATTATGCGGTTTAATATTCACAGTATTTTTTTAGAGTGCACTTCAACTTACAAATTATAGCTAATCATACTACTTTTAACATCATCATTCTGAATTGTGATTATAAATGATTATCAAGATTCTATACGAGAGCATAAAAAAAGTTTTAGGGATCATAGTTGTTAAGTCGACTCCTAGTCGGCAAGTCGGTAAGGAACAGGCAAGGCGAGCGAACGACTTGGGCGATGACGGAAAGGCGAACGCCTAGAAAAAAAGGCGTCGACTTGGACAGCGTGGCGACGACTTGGACGCCTAACTGGCTGATCAAGCGACTTGGTTTCTATGGGTCGACCCAAATCTGAACTGGGTTTAAAAAAAACGTCGCATGAACATAAAACTAGCCCTAGAAGAGTCGATCCATCGATTATTCGATCTATCAGAACTCAGAAGGAGAAGCTGATCCTATATTTTTACCCATTTTCTGCTTACATAGTTGAGTAAAATTCACTCAACCTTTCCAATCCACATTCTGCCTTACATTTATAGTAATTTCTACATTACAAAATTTTCACTTGGGACAACCATAGAAAGACATACAAAAAGATATAATACATATTCTGCCCAAGTGTAAAATTATCTCTCAACAAAAGTATAAAATGAAATAGAATATTAAATACAATATAACAAATACACTAAAAAGATACACGGAAGAACTCATTCAAAATCAATATCACAATAACCCTAAGTCATGCTTTTTGGTAGTGTAATCAATGGTCCACCAACGAAGCATCACATTCAAGAAGGAACAATCAAACAAATTACTATATTTTAAACAAAGTTTAGAATTACCCAGAGCAGCGACCGAGAGCGAAGAAGAAAGCTAGACTACAATCGATCTTTTCTGCTTACTGAGAGCGATCGATCGAGAGTAGCGACCGAGAGTGAAGAAGAAAGCGAGATCGATCGGCATGTATGTCGCCTTTTTATTTTCCTCCTTCCCCTTTTTTGCTTACTGAGACTCTGAGAGCGAGCGAAGCTCCCCTTCCCCTTTCCTTTTTCTGCTGCATGTCGTACTAAAGACATACACATGGGAATTTTTTTAGCCTTTATGCTTTGCTGATGGGTCTATATATATATATTTATATATGTATAAATATATATATTTATATATGTATAAATATTTATATATATATATATAAATTTATATATATATATATATTTATGGGTCCTCTTAACATGTGCCCTTAGGGCACATGCTAAGAACACAGTTTAAGAGAATATTCTCTTGAACTGTGTGCATATTCCCTTAATTTTGGTATTTGCACTAAGTTCAAGAAAATATACACACAATTCAAAGGAATATTCTCTTGAACTGTGTGCTTAGCATGTGCCCTAAGGGCACATGTTAAGAAATTCCTATATTTATATATGTATAAATATATACATATATATATATATACCTGTTTGACTTTTTTTTTACCTTATCATTCATTTCTCTTGAGTATTGAGTATTGAATGTAATACCTGTTTAGCTTCGACTGTAATACCCCTTATCATTCATTTCTCTTGAGTATTGAGTATTGATTGGCTGACTGGTTCCTATGTTTACTGTTTGGCTTCTTTTTTTTCCATATCATTCATTTCTATTAATTATATTATATTCTTTTTATTTTATTTTTTGCAAGTACATATTTCATTGATCAAGAAAGAAATTAATCAAACCTGGAAAATCATGATTGTGAATTTTTTAATTATATTTAAATTAGTACTACTATGCTATAATGGATAAATGCATGAATGTTAGTTATTATTTTGACCTTAACTTTATGGTTAACTCATCATTTGGACTTAATAATATGAACTATTATTAGTTATTAATTAGTACTATATATATATATATTATATAGTATTAATAATGTCAGCATCAGAGTTATTTTTGAGTGCATCATGAATTATATATATATATAAATATTATATTATATATGTTTGTCTTATATAGTTATATATATTTTTTTATTTGATTGTATTGTGTAGACAGTAAAATGGCAGAAAGTTTGGGGGCCGATAATTATGATATAACGAAGGACCCTAAAAGAAAAGCTAAATCGAACGATCCGGGTTGACAATATGGATTTTGGCCGGATTTAAGTAATAAGGATGTCATGCAATATACTTTGCGGGAATAAATGTCATTCGGGCATCAAAAGGCTCAAGCAACATCTAGCTGGAAATTATGGGGATGTAGCGAAGTGCCCCAAAACAACAACAAAAATTATGAGGGCGATGCAAACGACTTTGAATAGTAGAAAGAGGAACAAGCCACTTGAGCTAGATGATGATGATGATTGATGATGATGTAGTAGAAGTGCAAGAAGAACAATCATTTGCTCGTCCAATCATGGCTTCCAATACTTCTTTTAACACTATCCCAAGTTCTGGGACGACTTCTAAAAGGAAGCAAGCTGTATTTCAATTCCAAAAGCCACAACCAAAAGCTCCAACAAAGACGATTGAAGCACTTCTAAGGAAGACTCCCGAAGAAGTTGTAGAGGAGAGGCATAGTAAGCGTTTGAGCCAAACGAGTATTGAAAATTGTTTGAGAACACCGGAGGAAAAGGAGAGAGTCCAAATGAACGTTGTTGACTTTTTTACGAATGTGGCATACCATTCAATGCTGCAAATTCAAGGAGATTTGAAGTAATGGTCGAGTCGATAGGGCAATATGGGTCGGGTTTCAAGCCTCTAACGTTTCATGAGTTGAGGGTTCCTTTACTTGAGAAGGCTGTCATGAAAACTTATGAGTTAAAGAAGAAACATGAAGTTGCTTGGAAGGAATATAACTGCACACTCATGTCGGATGGTTGGACAGATAAGAGGGGAAGACACTTGTTGAATTTCCTTGTTAATAGTCCGTACAGGACTTATTTCATGGGTTCTGTTGATGCCTCCAGTCAGTCGCAAGATGCCACAATGTTGGCAAATCTACTTGATAGCAAGATTGAGGAAATTGGCCCCGAGTATGTTGTTCAGGTGGTCACGGACAATGCCTCTAATTACAAGGCAGCGGGACATATAATAATGGAGAGGAGGCCTACACTGTTTTGGACACCTTGTGCAGCTCACTGCCTTGACCTTATGCTAGAGGACATAGGCAAGTTGAAGCAATTCCAGCCCACAATCACAAATGCAAGAAGAATTACAACATTCATTTATAGGCATGGTCGTCTTCTTAATGCGATGAGGGAAAAACAAATGGGAGGGATCTTGTAAGACCCGCAATTACTAGATTTGCTACAACTTTCCTCACCTTGCAGAGTTTGTACAAGCATAAAGATGCATTGAGACATTTGTTCATAAACGAGAATTGGTCAAAATCAAAGTTGTTAGCTACTGAAGCGGGGAAGAAAGTATGTGATACTGTTATTTCAACAACATTTTGGCATCATATTGAGGATTGCATTAGGGCGTCACAACCACTTCTTATAGTCTTGAGGATTGTTGATAGTGATGAGAAGCCTGCTATGCCAGAAGTTATTGCTGCAATGGAATGCACGAAGAAAAAAATCAAAGATGCATTTGATAACAAACAAAGACTGTATAAGAAGGTGATTGAAATTGTTGAGCATCGATGGGAAAGTCAAATGGAACAAAAATTATATGGGGTTGTGTTGTTTATCAATCTGGGCTAGTACTTTGATATCAAAGAGGAACGTCAGGTGTTTGCTAATAGTTTACGAGATGACTTCAATGACATTCTTGCAAAGACGGTGCCCAAGCTAGATTTGCTAGACATGATAAGCAATCTAGCCGACAACTATGATGCTTCTCGAGATACTTTTGCAAGAGAAATGGTGATTAAGCAACGGAAAATAAAGAATCCTCGTAAGTATATTAAAATATATATAAAGATATAAAAGCTAAATTATAATTATAATTTATATACATTCTTCCTTTCCTCCCTTTAAATATATTTATATTTCTTTTAAATGTTTGCTAGTTGATTGGTGGAATGCTTTTGGAGCGCGGGCTATTGAGTTATCCTCGTATGCAAAAAGAATTCTAGGCCTCTGTTGTTCTTCTTCCGGTTGTGAGCGCAATTGGAGTACATTTGAGTTTGTAAGTACTTTCTAATTTCTATTGTTGGTTCACATTTCGAAAGTAATAAGTTATTCACTACTAATACTAACTATTTTTTATAATTTTATCATTATTATTATTATTTTTTGTTCTATTTATTTTAGATTCATACGAAGAAGAGGAATAGATTGGAACACAAACGATTGAGTGACTTGGTGTATGTCCAATACAATCGAAAGATCGTCTCAAGGTTCCAAAAGAGGCATGAACTTGGAAATAATTTTGATCCATTAGCCATTGATGACTTTGAATGGGGTAATGAATGGATCAATAATGAGGTCGATGTTGTTCATCCAGGGGAGGATCTTACATGGAATGATGTGGATCGAGCAACCGGTGCATCCAACACGCTTGAGGGTCGCAATTTTTCAAGGAGGGCTCGTGCTAATACTAGTGAGAATCTCATGACATACACTGGACGTGGTGGTGGTTCAACTTCAAGGGAATCAAGGTTGATGGATTCCGACTCCGATGAAGAAGTTGATGAAGAAGAGAGAATTCCAAATGATGATGAAGATGTGGAGGATGATTTTGGAGAAAGACCACCACCTACACCTTTGACTGAGAGTAGTTGTCGCGGAGGAGATGGAGATGACCTTTTCCTTGATGATTTTGCTTAAAAATGTTTCTAAACTAGTGTAGAGAGTCTAGACATTATTTTGGCTTGCTTTTTGGTGTTTTATTAGTTATTATTAGACTACATATTTGTGATGATTGGTTGCAACTTTATTTTCTATGTGGTATTTGTTGAATTCTTCATTTCTTTTACTAATTTTTACTATCAAGTGTTTTGTTTTTGGATTGTTATTGCTAAGTATTTACATAATTATGCCTTTAATGTTATTCCATAATGTTATGTTTTGAGTTTTAATGTATATGAAATTTTATTGTCAATATACTTGTCCACATGGATTTGGAAATCTAGGGTTTGTGTTGTTGTCCAGACTTGAGTTAATTTACCATTTTCTTTCTCTCTTTTCAATTTAGTCCTCTCCACCTTACATTCTCTAAATCATAGGGTTTACGCCCAAAAAATCTTTGCCTCGTACGCTATCTTACAATCTCGGCATCGTTGTCTCATTTGTATTACTTCTATCTATAGAAGTATAAAATGTCATCGTTGGGAACTTTGAAGGGTGTATTGGAGATCACAAAGTTCGTTGTACATGTAACAATTCCCATTGGTTTTATGTATTTCTTCGCCAACAACACTCAGAATCTTCAAAAATTCATGGGCGCTGTATGTATATGTTTCTCTGTAGAATATCGTTCTGAAAATCTTCATTTCTACTTCATAGTTTCATAGATTTTACTAAATTTTGTTTGGTTCTAGTTCAGTATTGATGGCTTATGTGCGTGTATATGTATGTAATCTATAAATGTGTTGTTCATATAAACTTTGTTTGATTGAATGTTTGATTCATATTATATCAGTGCTTTCAATGTTGGCTTAAAAGCAGCTTGTTATTTTGCAATTTAATTTCAAGAATTGCCTTATGAATAGGATATTTGCTTTACTGTAGATACTTGATATCTTATTCTGCTAATTCTAGGGTTTACGCCCAAAAAATCTTTGCCTCGTATGCTATCTATTGGAGATCGCAAAGTTCACTGTATATGTAATAGTTCCCATTGGTCATGTATTTCTTTGCCTACAACACTCAGAATCTTCAGAAATTTATGGGCGCTGTATCTATATGTTTCTCTTTAGAATATCGTTATGAAAATATTCATTTCTAGTTTATAGTTTCATAGATTTTTCTAAATTTTGTTTGGCTGTTCTAGTTCAGTACTGATGGCTTATGTGTGTGTATATGTATGTAATCTCTAAATTTGTTGTTCATATAAACTTTGTTTGATTTGTTAACTATTCGATATATCATATACGAATGTTGTGATACAATTTCCTTTAACATCTTAGATGAGGTTTTATTATGTGAAAAATTCTTAAATTCATGATTTTGCAGCATTTTTGAAGGGATATTGTTTGCGGGGTTGAAGATTTTGTTTCAGCAAGCAAAAAGCAACTGGAAATATGTGAGTGTGGTTCTACTTCTTAGATATGTTTCTTATAAATAATTGATGAAACTTTTTACCCTGAATTTTTTAGCTAGAAAGTTGGCCGAAAACTGTTACAAATATGGGACTGAGACTCAAAGTGGTGGTTCTCCTCTTGCAAGAGCTGCTCTTCAATTTGGTACTGCACATGGTTCAATAGAAAATGAAAAGAAAACTATGCTTGGGATTTTTGTTGATCAGGTTATATTCCTTCTTGTTTCCTGTATGATGTGAGAAACAATGTTGATCTTGCACTGTCATAATATATAGCTCAGGAGGAGCCATTGCTTGAAACTAAAAATATTTGTCATTTACTTTGACGTTGCTTAATACTTATGCTAGTGACAAATTCCAAAACTGCATGTCAACATTTATTTGTGTCTACGTACCTAGCACCCAGGGTGTGTTTCCTCTTTCTCTTTTAGGTTGCACCTTGTCACAAGCATTGTCAAGAACACAAAGGCGTGCCAGGAAAACTCTTTCCATTGTGAGATAAAAGTAAAATAAAAGTGATGCCTATTGCTATATCGAGATAAAGACTGGAGAATTAACCGAGAGATATAGTCAGAGTTCTCCATTTGTGTGTGAGTTGGTTGATCCTGAAAAAATCTACATCAGTGAGTCAAATGTTCAACGATAAGGTGGATTAGATTGCCTAAGATATGATCCAAAAAAAAAATTACAGAAAATTGGGATAGGTTGGATACCGTATGGGGAGTATCTCCATATAAGGATTTGGTCTGCGCACTTTAAACGGGGGCAGAGTGTTTATTAATTGTTTGAGAACTTTTAGTGTCCAGTCTTAGAGTATCATGCCTCCTAACTTGAAAATATGTGTGTATCCATGTAGGTTTCTGAGCCACTACGGTTATCAATAACAGGAGCTCCATTGGAGGATGCTCGTCACTTGACTCATTGTTATGAGAGACTCCGGCAAGAGGTTGAAGCTCAGGTATTATTGAAGTCAATTCGGGTGTATTTTGTGCTGCGTTAAGTTTATTGAGTTGTTTCTCTCTTCTTATTTCTAATTATTCTTTCAATAGACAGCTGAAGTAATTAGGCGTCAAGCAAGATGCAAAGATCCTTCTGTAGACAGTGTCATAAAACTTAAAAACGCAGAAGCAAGACTGACCTAGCATAGAGCTTCTATGGCAGTACGTCAGAGAGAAGCAACTGCTGCTATGTTGTCAGTGGAGGATCAGCAGCAACAGTTGACTTTCCAAAAGCTTCTTACCATGGTATTAAAATCTAGTCATAGATTTATGTATTCTTGTGGGCAGTATAATGCTGAAGCTGAGTTTGTGCAATCTGGGTGCTTGCATGAGCACACACTCCTTGCTGCCAAGTGCCTGCTGTGGACTTGCATGCTGCTGTGTGCTAGGTGCAGCATCTGCTGGCTTACTGGCATACAGGACTGCCCTGATGGATGCCAATGCTGTTGCCTTGCTCGAATATCAGTAATGTCTTCATAGTGCTCACTTTTAGGCAGAAATATCATGTCTTTTACAAAAATTTTACTTTTTTATCTAAACTTTACTAAAAGAGTTCTGGAATGAATTACTCTTGTCCGCTTGGGATATTGGTTTTCTTTTTGATTCATATTATATCACTGATTTCAATGTTGGCTTAAAAGCAGCTTGTTATTTTGCAATTTAATTTCGAGAATTGCCTTATGACTAGGATCTCTGCTTTATCGTAGATACTTGATATCTTATTATGCTAATTCTAGGTTCAAAATGAAGTGTTTCACAATTATAGTTTATGAGACATTATAATATTTGCTCGTGATTTACAATTATCGGTATGTGTTGAAATTTGGTTTTGAAGATTGTGTTTTTGTTGCCAGTAGTCTTGTTGATATGTGTGGAAAGTGTGGTGTTATAAATGATGCGGGGAAGGTGTTTGATCGTATGTTTCAGAGAAACATAGTGACATGGAATTCAATGATTTCAAGTTATGTTCAAAATGGTTTGATGGAGGAAGCAATTGGGGTCTTTTATGATATGAGGATGGAAGGAATAAAACCCACTCGTGTTACATTTTGGGTACTTCCATAATAATTTTTATTCAAAGGTTGGTTTGATCAAGGATGCTGAGCTAGTCTTTAGTAGGATGCTTGAGAAAGATGTGGTTACTTGGATTTTGCTAATATCTTGTTATGTCCACCATTATCAGACTGAAAGTGCGATTCGTTTGTGCCATTTTATGAGGCTAGAAAACTTTAGGTTCGACTCTGTTACATTGACATCTATATTGTCAGCTTCAGCTGATATGAACAGCCTGAAACTTGGCAGAGTGGCGCACTGTTATTGGTTATGCCATGCCCATGACACAGGTTACATACAGAAATTATATAGAAATAGAATTACTGTATTTTTCATCTGCAATAAATCATTAATACTGATTATGATACCATTTGCAGGATTCTTCTGGCATCTTTTGGGATAATTACAGTTTGGCAGCTCTACTGGCTATGGAGTTAAAAGCTAATCTTTTCGTGTTGTTGAGTGATGTAGATGGCCTTTATAGCTGCCCTCCTTGTGATCCACGTTCAATGCTACTCCATACATATGTAAAAGAAAGACATCAAGGAGTAATTGCATTTGGTGATTAATCGAGGATGGGCCGAGGGGGAATGGATGCTAAAGTAAAAGCTGTTGTGAACGCAGCAGCTTATAGTGGTACCCCAGTTGTCGTTGCCAGGTATATGTCATGCACGCTTCTAGTACCATTCTCTCACTTAGTCTTATATGTTCTGCCAACATAGCCTTGTTGGTGTTTTTCCCCTTTTTGTTTGGTGCTGCATTTAATTAATTAACTTGTTCTTATTGATTAATAAGGCTTAGTCCGTGCACTCACTAGTTCATTTAGATAGCTTGATAATCTGTAAAGGTCGTTCTCATTCATTTTCCGTAGTGGCATTTTATAAAATGCATGGTATAGAAACCAGAAAAGTTACTATCATAGAATGAAGACTTCAACATATACTCTAGCATTGTGAAGTCACTTTCTCATCTATCTATTAGGACAAATTTTGGTTTTCTTTTTCTGTTTACGTTCTTAATATGTTTCCATCTTTTGTAAGCGGCTTTGCCACCGACAACATCATAAAGGTACTAAACGGAGAACGTATTGGTACCCTCTTTCATCAAATTGCGAGTTCATGGATTTCACTCATTGAAGTTGGTGCACGTGAAATGGCTATTGCAGCACGGGATTGTTCCAGAAGGCTTCAAGTTAATGCCATCACATCCATAGATGTCTCACAACTTGGATTGTTTGTACCAATATGACTACAAAGCTTATTACTTTGAAACTTCTGGTTAGCTTGATATTTAACATGTATGGAAAATGTTGACTTTATAAGCTAATAAAATTGCTTTTTGCCTTCAGAAAACAGAAGGAAAATTTTGTTGGTTGTAGCTGATACACAGGAAGCAGGATATGATGAGTCATTAATAGCTCATTTGGCCTTGAAATATGGCAAGGCAAGTAATTGCTTATTAGTTGCTGGAATTCTCATGTTTTATCAGTAACTTTTTTGTTGTTTTTAAGTTCATAACCCAAATGGTTTCAATTATATACTAACCCCCCCCCCCCCCCCCCCCACCCCCCCCTAAACACACAACAAACAACAAACAAAAACACAAACGAAACATAGATACTTCAAAATTCGAGAATATTTGATAGAGTTGATTGGATACTGGCATACTGCAGATCTCAGCTCTAGCAAATTCTGTTTGCACACTTGCAGATATGAAAGAACCAATAGGCCGTATATTAAAGAAAACAGAGGTAAGGAATTAATTTTCATGGAATTGATTTGTTTTTGAACTGGAAAGGATATGGATAGTGTGATTAGAGAGTACTATTATGACACACCTATTCCAAGTATATAACATGCTGTGGTTAACTGACTTTACATCATGAAATATTAGAATTTGAAGCAGATGTGCATTATAGGTTTTTATTATAACATGAAAATGGTAAGGCACATCCACTAACTTTGTTTCCATTCAACTTTCAGAGGGACTCATTTTAGTTTATGTACTTATTTTGCTCAAATATATACCATATGCTCTATGTTTTCTCTAGTGATCTTAATCAGTTTTCCTGATCTTTATTACGTGAATTATAGTTAGTTTGGGATTGCAATTATTTCTTTATATGAACATTTTTTATTTGGGAAATGGACAGTTTGTTTGTCCGTCTTAACTATTTTCTTGTACGCTTGAAGTAAATGCATTGATTCTTCATCTGACTTTCCCAGACCCGGGACCACAAATGCCATTGAAGTAGTTCTGCCACTCTTTAAATTGATTTTTTTTTGTAATCCTTGGTTCCTTACATTATTGCAAATTTTCTTTGTTCATCTTTGATTCTTGTTTGAAGTTTGAACCAAATATTGATTAGTTGCCTACTTGCTCTTGTATACTATTTTAAAAGCGGCAGGGGAATTTGTCTTCATGGTCATGGGCAAGCAGTACATAAATAATTTAGATGGCTCAATCCTAGTTTTAATTAATCCTGTAAGTTGTGCACATCATTTGATATTTAATATTTATGTTGTAACAATTACCGGAATAAGTGAATGATGCCTCAGCTTGACATTTGAAAGTTACATTTCAGTTGAACTGGATTGAAACTGCAGAGGAGATTGAGGACCTGTTCCTAGGTGATGCTGAGGTAATATGTGTGGTATCATTACAATGAAATTATTTTTATCATATGCAAAAGACTAGGTATCTTGTTTCTCCAAACTAAGGAGGGAAGGCTAAATAAAAGCCAAACTTAAGATACTCTCCAAACTAAGGAGAGAAGACTAAATAAAAGCCAAGCTTATAACATTCTGATTTTTTCTGTCTCCTGGGTTCTGCCTGTTCTGGTGTTTTTTTTAGTTCAAAATAAATAATAGTATCATCGAGCATGTTTTATCTAAAAACAAGAAAATATCAATAGTAATATAAAAAAAATATTTTGATTACTTCTGGTTGAGTGCATCTGGTGTAAAGCAGTCACATCAACTAAATAATTGGAAAAAAATTCCACCTCAGAAAGAGTTTACATATGATCAGTCAGAAGACATTTTATTATGGAAATCATATTTTTTCTGTCTAGAGATATGCTAGCTTCCGCCTTTGCATATATGCATATTCGTTTCAACTATGTTCAAGTAATACAACTTCCCCAAACAACATTTCAAGTTTTAAAAGGTATGAGTTAAGCATAATTTACAAAAATCGAATCAATTTCTATTTTGTACCTGAATTTCAAGTCAAAGTTGGTGAGGCTTGATTGGCCAGTAGTTCTGTACTCGTGATAAATTTGTACTCTAAAAATTCTCCTTTTGTAAATGAAGGTGTGGAGGAGACCATCCATAGGGCATGCAGATCCACTAGGTGGCGACTTTCCGCTTGTCAGCAGTGAAGGGCGTAATGTTCTTGATGTCATATTTACATCTCCTATTGTAAACCTTGGTATAGTTTTTACTTCCATGTCACTTTATCTTAGATCTTGTTGCCCATGCTTCCAAATATTTATTAGGGAGCCTTGCAGCTGATGTAGCAGAAAGCCTTGACAAAATTGATGGGGGTTGTCGAACATGGAGTCTTTGCTAAAACCCCGTTAGTTCATATCTTTGTTAATTGTTCTCCCCTCTGATTTCATATAGATAATCCTTTTTTTTTATGTGCTTAATATGTACATATTAAATAAAATCTTTGAGGAATAAGCTTCAATAGATTACTAATGAACTTCATTTTCCTACCTGATAATTTTAAAAGAAAAGATACATAACATAAGTGAAACAAATGACTTCGATTAGTCTGCAGAAACAAAGAAACTACTTAGGTAGCACCTACAAGGCCTGGTCCATATGTTGCAGGCTGTCCTGAATTATTACAGGCATTCATCAAATAATAGATGACCAGGTTAAAGAAACTAAATTATTGATTTATGGAGGAATTTTAATGTCTGTTACATGTATGCCTGATAAATGCTGCTCTTTCTTTTCCTTTTGATTACTTGGTAATTGCAGATGCACAGTAGTGATTGCCACAGAAGATGGGGTGCACATTGTTGATAATACAGTAAAGAGTGAGGTGAGTGGACTTCAATATCAACGGAACTGTGAGGCAGACTACCGAACCTTTGGTTGTTCATGCAGGTAACAATGCATTCTTATTAGAACTATATGTAAAGTATGTCTTTAATGTGTAACAAGAAGACATAACATATTTCTAGTTTATGCACATAATTAGCTTAGTAGACTACTATCACCTGAGGTGGTAATGTCTAAAATTACGTACGGTACTTTAAACTAAAGCAAAATCCCATCTTGTGACACAGATGGACACATGCACTTGCAGATACACAAAGACCAACACTCGAGCACACAAACAAGCATACACGTGCCGATAAATGGTGTTGTACACATTTTATCTTGTCCAAGGTTGATTGCTTGAATCTAGGGTGTGCTTGGTATTTCTATGGTGAAAATTTTGTAAAGTAGAAATTACTATCGTGTCCAAAATTGATTGCCAAGTGAAAATTTGTAATGTAGAAATTAATATAAATGTAAGGCATAGAGTGTGGCTTGGAAAGGTTGAGTGAATTTTTGTAACGTATACAACTCACAACTATGTAAAAAAGAAAATGGGTAAAATATAAGAGATTTAGCTTCTCGGAATTGGATCAATATTGGTATTTGCTACCATGAAGAAATTTCGGCATCAAAGGTTAATACTATTGAAATTAGAAGTTGTTGTTTCTTATGTTTGAATGATATTGTATTAATGCTATTTTTAACGAACAAGATTTTCAAAATATTTTGTAGGTTGTATTGATTCATAGCAGTCTTGCTCAATTTAGAAGTCTTTATTTCTCCTGGAACAAGAGGTACTATTTATTGGTATATTTCTTTTTATTTTTATTTTTAACTTAAACTTCTGTTTCGAGTAGCAACCTTATTGGTGAAAGGAGGGAAGTAGTGAGAATGTAGTGGGATTTAGATTTTATGATGATAGATTTGAGGAGTGGAAGAGGGTAAGTAGATATAGGCGTAGGAGAGGGCTAATTTTATAGGTTCTAAATACTTACTGAAAAGGTATAAATATATATATATTATATTATATATGTAATATAAATGTGTGTATACAACTATATCTATATATATGTAGTATAATATATGTTATATTATATACGTAATATACATATGCATGTATACGTACATATTATATAATATATAATATATAAAATATTTTACATATATTTAATGATTGGTTTATGGGTTGACTAATATATGAGTAATGTGTAATTCTAAACTTTGTTTAAAATATAGTAATTTGTTTGATTGTTCCAGCTTGAATGTGATGCTTCGTTGGTGGTTATTGGTTACACTACCAAAAATCATGATTTAGGGTTATTGTGATATTGATTTTGAATAAGTTCTTTCGTGTATCTTTTTAGTGTATTTGTTATATTGTATTTAGTATAATATTTCATTTTATACTTTTGTTGAGAGATAATTTTACACTTGGGCAGAATATGTATTTATATCTTTTTGTATGCCTTTCTATGGTTTTCTCAAGTGAAAATTTTGTAATGTAGAAATTACTATAAATGTAAGGCAGAGTGTGGCTGGGAAAGGTTGAGTGAATTTTACTCAAAACTATGTAAGCAGAAAATGGGTAAAAATATAAGATCAACTTCTCATAATTGAATCAATATTGGTATTTGCAACCATGAAGAAATTTCGGCATCAAAAGTATTATTGAAATTAGAAATTGTTGTTTTCTATATTTGAATGATATTGTACTCGTACTATTTTTAACAAACGAGATTTTCAAAATATTTTGCAGGTTGTATTGATTGATAGCAGTCTTGCTAAATCTAGAATGTTTCTCCTAGAACAAGAGGTACTAAATGTATGTTTTAACTTCAATTCTTATTGAAGGTATTATTGAAAAATTAGAAATTGTTGTTTGTTATATTTGAATGATATGGAACAAATGCTATTTTTATCTAACGAGATTTTCAAAATATTTTGCTGGTTGTATTGATTCATAGTAGGCTTGCTAAATCTAGAAGTCTTTATTTCTCCTGGAATAAGAGGTACTAAATTTCTGTTTTAACTTAAATTCTTATTGAAGGTATTATTGAAATTAGAAATTGTTGTTTGCTATATTTGAATGATATGGTACTAATGCTATTTTTATCGAACGAGATTTTCAAAATATTTTGCAGGTTGTATTGATTCATAGCAGGCTTGCTAAATCTAGAAGTTTTTATTTCACTTGGAATAAGAGGTACTATTTATTGGTATTTTTTTTAACTTCTTATTTTTTGAACTTAAATTTTTGTTTGAGAACACAGGTTTTACTAGAGTAACAACCTTATTGGAGAAAGGAGGGAAGTAGTGAGAATGTAGTGGGATTTAGATTTTGTGATAGATTTGAGGAGGGGAAGAGAGGGTAAGTAGGTATAGGCGTAGGAGAGGGTTAATTTTATAGGTTCTAAATACTTAGTGAAGAGGTATAAATATATATATTATATTATTTATTAGTTATATTATATTATATATGTAATATACTTGTGTATATACAATTATATCTATATATATATAGTATAATATATGTTATATTTATATACGTAATATACATATGTATGTATACATACATATTATATATTACAAAATATATATTATATGATATATAAAGTATTTTACATATATTTAATGATTGGTTTATGGATTGACTAATATATGAGTAATGTGTAATTCTAAACCTTGTTTAGAATATAGTAATTTGTTTGATTGTTCCTAATTGAATGTGATGCTTCGTTGGTGGTTATTGGTTACACTACCAAAAATCATGACTTAAGGTTATTGTGATATTGATTTTGAATGAGTTCTTTCGTGTATCTTTTTAGTGTATTCGTTATATTGTATTTAATATAATATTTCATTTTATACTTTTGTTGAGAGATAATTTTACACTTGAGCGGAATATGTATTTATATCTTTTTGTATATCTTTGTATGGTTGTCCAAAGTGAAAATTTTGTAATGTAGAAATTACTATAAATGTAAGGCAGGGTGTGGCTTGGAAAGATTGAGTGAACTTTACTCACAACTATGTAAGCATAAAATGGGTAAAAATATAGGATCAACTTCTCAGAATTGGATCAATGTTGGTATTTGCAACCATGAAGAAATTTCGGCATCAAAGGTATTATTGAATTTAGAAATTGTTGTTTTCTATATTTGAATGATATTGTACTCATAATATTTTTAACAAACGAGATTTTCAAAATATTTTGCAGGTTGTATTGATTCATAGCAGTCTTGCTAAATGTAGAAGTCTTTATTTCTCCTAGAACAAGAGGTTCTAAATTTATGTTTTAACTTCAATTCTTATTGAAGGTATTATTGAAAAATTAGAAATTGTTGTTTGCTATATTTGAATGATATGGTACTAATGCTATTTTTATTGAACGAGATTTTCAAAATATTTCGCAGGTTGTATTGATTCATAACAAGCTTGCTAAATCTAGAAGTCTTTATTTCTCCTGGAACAAGAGGTACTAAATTTCTGTTTTAACTTAAATTCTTATTGAAGGTATTATTGAAATTAAAATTGTTGTTTGCTATATTTGAATGATATGGTACTAATGCTATTTTTATCAAACGAGATTTTCAAAATATTTTACAGGTTGTATTGATTCATAGCAGGCTTGCTAAATCTAAAAGTTTTTATTTCACCTGGAATAAGAGGTACTATTTATTGGTATTTTTTTTAATTCTTATTTTTTGAACTTAAATTTCTGTTTAAGAACACAAGTTTTACTAGAGTAACAACATTATTGGAGAAAGGAGGGAAGTAGTGAGAATGTAGTGGGATTTAGATTTTATGATAGATTTGAGGAGGGGAAGAGAGGGGTAAGTAGGTATAGGCGTAGAAAAGGGTTAATTTTATAGGTTCTAAAGACTTAGTGAAGAGGTATAAATATATATATATATATATATATATATATATATATTTCAGGTTGTATTGATTCATAGCTGTCTTGCTAAATCTAGAAGTCTTTGTTTCTCCTAGAATAAGAGGTACTAAATTTATGTTTTAACTTCAATTCTTATTGAAGGTATTATTGAAAAATTAGAAATTATTGGTTTCTATATTTGAATGATATTGTACTCGTATTATTTTTAACAAATGAGATTTTCAAAATATTTTGCAGGTTGTATTGATTTATAGCTGTCTTGCTAAATCTAGAAGTCTTTGTTTCTCCTAGAACAAGAGGTACTAAATTTATGTTTTAACTTCAATTCTTATTGAAGGTATTATTGAAAAATTAGAAATTGTTGTTTGCTATATTTGAATGATATGGTACTAATGCTATTTTTATCAAACGATATTTTCAAAATAATTTGCAGGTTGTATTGATTCATAGCAGACTTACTAAATCTAGAAGTCTTTATTTCTCTTGGAACAAGAGGTACTATATTTCTGTTTTCACTTAAATTCTTATTGAAGGTATTATTGAAATTAGAAATTGTTGTTTGCTATATTTGAATGATATGGTACTAATGCTATTTTATCGAACGAGATTTTCAAAATATTTTGTTGGTTGTATTGATTCATAGCAGGCTTGCTAAATCTAGAAGTCTTTATTTCTCTTGGAACAAGAGGTACTAAATTTATGTTTTCACTTAAATTCTTATTGAAAGTATTATTGAAATTAAAAATTGTTGTTTGCTATATTTGAATGATATGGTACTAATGCTATTTTTATCGAACTAGATTTTCAAAATAATTTGCATGTTGTATTGATTCATAGCAGGCTTGCTAAATCTAGAAGTTTTTATTTCACCTGGAACAAGAGGTACTATTTACTGGTATTTATTTTAATTCTTATTTTTGAACTTAAATTTCTGTTTGAGAACACAGGTTTTACTTGGGTAACAACCTTATTGGAGAAAGGAGGGAAGTAGTGAGAATGTAGTGGGCTTTAGATTTTGTGATTGATTTGAGGAGGGGAAAAGAAGGGTAAGTAGGTATAGGCGTAGGAGTGGGTTAATTTTATAGGTTCTAAATATTTAGTGAAGAGGTATAAAAAATATATATTATATTATTTATTAGTTATATTATATTATATATGTAATATACTTGTGTATATACAATTATATCTATATATATGTAGTATAATATATGTTATATTTATATACGTAATATACACATGTATGTATACATACATATTATATATTATAAATATATATTATATAATATATAAAATATTTTACATATATTTAATGATTAGTTTATGGGTTGACTAATATGAGTAATGTGTAATTCTAAACTTTGTTTAGAATATAGTAATTTGTTTGATTGTTCCTGCTTGAATGTGATGCTTCGTTGGTGGTTATTGGTTACACTACCAAAAATCATGACTTAGGGTTATTGTGATATTGATTTTGAATGAGTTCTTTCGTATATCTTTTTAGGGTATTTGTTATATTGTATTTAATATAATATTTCATTTTATACTTTTCTTGAGAGATAATTTTACACTTGGGCAGAATATGTATTTATATCTTTTTGTATGTCTTTCTATGGTTGTCCCAAGTGAAAATTTTGTAATGTAGAAATTACTATAAACGTAAGGCAGAGTGTGGCTTGGAAAGGTTGAGTGAATTTTACTCAAAACTATGTAAGCAGAAAATGGGTAAAAATATAAGATCAACTTCTCATAATTGAATCAATATTGGTATTTGCAACCATGAAGAAATTTCGGCATCAAAGGTATTATTGAAATTAGAAATTGTTGTTTTCTATATTTGAATGATATTGTACTCGTACTATTTTTAACAAACGAGATTTTCAAAATATTTTGCAGGTTGTATTGATTCATAGCAGTCTTGCTAAATCTAGAAATCTTTGTTTCTGCTAGAACAAGAGGTACTAAATTTTTGTTTTAACTTCAATTCTTATTGAAGATATTATTGAAAAATTAGAAATTGTTGTTTGCTATATTTGAATGATATGGAACAAATTCTATTTTATCGAACGATATTTTCAAAATATTTTGCTGGTTGTATTGATTTATAGCAGGTTTGCTAAATCTAGAAGTTTTTATTTCTCTTGGAATAAGAGGTACTAAATTTCCGTTTTAACTTCAATTCTTATTGAAGATATTATTGAAATTAGAAATTGTTGTTTGTTATATTTGAATGATATGGTACTAATGCTATTTTTATCGAACTAGATTTTCAAAATATTTTGCAGGTTTTATTGATTCATAGCACGCTTGCTAAATCTAGAAGTTTTTATTTCACTTGGAACAAGAGGTACTATTTATCACTATTTTTTTTTAATTCTTATTTTTTGAACTTAAATTTCTGTTTGAGAACACAGGTTTTACTAGAGTAACAACCTTATTGGAGAAAGGAGGGAAGTAGTGAGAATGTAGTGGGATTTAGATTTTGTGATAGATTTGAGGAGGGGAAGAGAGGGGTAAGTAGGTATAGGCGTAGGAGAGGGTTAATTTTATAGGTTCTAAATACTTAGTGAAGAGGTATAAATATATATATTACATTAATTATTAGTTATATTATATTATATATGTAATATACTTTTGTATATACAATTATATCATATATGTAGTTTAATATATGTTATATTTATATACGGAATATACATATGTATGTATACATACATATTATATATTATATAATATATAAAGTATTTTACATATATTTAATGATTGGTTTATGGCTTGACTAATATATGAGTAATGTGTAATTCTAAACTTTGTTTAGAATATAATAATTTGTTTGATTGTTCCTGATTGAATGTGATGCTTCGTTGGTGGTTATTGGTTACACTACCAAAAATCATGACTTAGGGTTATTGTGATATTGATTTTGAATGAGTTCTTTCGTATATCTTTTTAGGGTATTTGTTATATTGTATTTAATATAATATTTCATTTTATACTTTTGTTGAGAGATAATTTTACACTTGAGCGGAATATGTATTTATATCTTTTTGTATATCTTTGTATGGTTGTCCAAAGTGAAAATTTTGTAATGTAGAAATTACTATAAATGTAAGGCAGAGTGTGGCTTGGAAAGGTTAAGTGAATTTTACACACAACTATGTAAGCATAAATGGGTAAAAATATAGGATCAACTTCTCAGAATTGGATCAATGTTGGTATTTGCAACCATGAAGAAATTTCGGCATCAAAGGTGTTATTGAATTTAGAAATTGTTGTTTTCTATATTTGAATGTTATTGTACTCATACTATTTTTAACAAACGAGATTTTCAAAATATTTTGCAGGTTGCATTGATTCATAGTAGTCTTGCTAAATCTAGAAGTTTTTATTTCTCCTAGAACAAGAGGTACTAAATTTATGTTTTAATTTAAATTTATGTTTTAACTTCAATTATTATTGAAAAATTAGAAATTGTTGTTTGCTATATTGAATGATATGGTACTAATGCTATTTTTATCGAACGAGATTTTCAAAATATTTTGCTGGTTGAATTGATTCATAGCAGGCTTGCTAAATCTAGAAGTCTTTATTTCTCCTGGAACAAGAGGTACTAAATTTCTGTTTTCACTTAAATTCTTATTGAAGGTATTATTGAAATTAGAAATTGTTGTTTGCTATATTTGAATGATATGGTACTAATGCTATTTTTATCGAACGAGATTTTCAAAATATTTGGCAAGTTGTATTGATTTATAGCACGCTTGCTAAATCTAGAAGTTTTTATTTCACCTGGAACAAGAGGTACTATTTATTGGTATTTTTTTTAATTCTTATTTTTTGAACTTAAATTTCTATTTGAGAACACAGGTTTTACTAGAGTAACAACATTATTGGAGAAAGGAGGGAAGTAGTGAGAATGTCGTGGGATTTAGATTTTGTGATAGATTTGAGTAGGGGAAGAGAAGGGTAAGTAGGTATAGCCGTAGGAGAGGGTTAATTTTATAGGTTCTAAATACTTAGTGAAGAGGTATAAATATATATATATATATTATATTATTTATTAGTTGTATTATATTATATATGTAATATACATGTGTATATACAATTATATCTATATATATGTAGTATAATATATTTTATATTTATATACGTAATATACACATGTATGTATACATACATATTATATATTATAAAATATATATTATAAAATATATAAAATATTTTACATATATTTAATGATTGGTTTATGGGTTGACTAATATATGAGTAATGTGTAATTCTAAACTTTGTTTAGAATATAGTAATTTGTTTGATGGTTCCTGCTTGAATGTGATGCTTCATTGGTGGTTATTGGTTACACTACCAAAAATCTTGACTTAGGGTTATTGAGATATTGATTTTGAATGAGTTCTTTCGTGTATTTTTTAGTGTATTTGTTATATTGTATTTAATATAATATTTCATTTTATACTTTTGTTGAGAGATAATTTTACGCTTAGGCAGAATATGTATTTTTATTTTATTTTGTATGTCTTTGTATGGTTGTCCCAAGTGAAAATTTTGTAATGTAGAAATTACTATAAATGTAAGGTAGAGTGTGGCTTGGAAAGGTTTAGTGAATTTTACTCACAACTATGTAAGCAAAAATAGGTAAAAATATAGGATCAACTTCTCAAAATTGGATCAATATTGGTATTTGCAACCATGAAGAAATTTCGGCATCAAATGTATTATTGAAATTAAAAATTGTTATTTTCTATATTTGAATAATATTGTACTCATACTATTTCCAACAAATGAGATTTTCAAAATATTTTGCAGGTTGTATTGATTCATAGCAGTCTTGCTAAATCTAGAAGTCTTTATTTCTCCCAGAACAAGAGGTACTAAATTTATGTTTAAATTTAAATTCTTATTGAAGGTATTATTGAAATAAGAAATTGTTGTTTGCTATATTTGAATGATATGGTACTAATGCTATTTTTATCGAACGAGATTTTCAAAATATTTTGCAGGTTGTATTAATTTATAGTAGGTTTGCTAAATCTAGAGGTCTTTATTTCTCTTGGAACAAGAGGTACTAAATTTATGTTTTTAAGTTAAATTTCTGTTTTTACTTAAATTCTTATTGAAGGTATTATTGAAATTAGAAATTGTTGTTTACTATATTTGAATAATATTGTACTAATGTTATTTTTATCGAACGAGATTTTCAAAATATTTTGCAAGTTGTATTGATTCGTAGCACGCTTGCTAAATCTAGAAGTTTTTATTTCACCTGGAACAAGAGGTACTATTTATTTGTATTTTTTTTAACTCTTATTTTTTGAACTTAAATTTTTGTTTTAGAACCCAGGTTTTACTAAAGTAACAACATTATTGGAGAAAGGAGGGAAGTAGTGAGAATGTAGTGGGATTTAGATTTGTGATAGATTTGAGGATGGAAAGAGAGGGGTAAGTATGTATAGGCATAGGAGAGGGTTAATTTTATAGGTTCTAAAGACTTATTGAAGAGGTATAAATATATATATTATATTATTGATTAGTATATTATATTATATATGTAATATACTGTGTATATACAATTATATCTATCTATATGTAGTATAATATATGTTATATTTATAACCTAATATACATATGTATGTATACATATATATTATATATTATATAATATATAAAATATTTATATATATTTAATGATTGGTTTATGGGTTGACTAATATGTGAGGAATGTGTAATTCTAAACTTTGTTTAGAATATAGTAATTTGTTTGATTGTTCCTGCTTGAATGTGATGCTTCGTTAGTGGTTATTGGTTACACTACCAAAAATTATGATTTAGGGTTATTGTGACATTGCTTTTCAATGAGTTCTTCCGTGTATCTTTTTAGTGTATTTGTTATATTGTATTTATTATTCTATTTCATTTTATACTTTTGTTGAGATATAATTTTACACTTGGGCAGAATATTTATTTATATCTTTTTGTATGTCTTTATATGGTTGTCCCAAGTGAAAATTTTGTAATGTAGAAATTACTATAAAAGTAAGGCAGAGTGTGGCTTAGAAAGGTTGAAGTGAATTTTACTCGTAACTATTTAAGCAGAAAATGGGGTAAAAATATAGGATCAGCTTCTCAGAATTGGATCAATATTTGTATTTGCAACTATGAAGAAATTTTGGCATCAATATTGTCCTCATACTATTTTTATCAAACGAGATTTTTAAAAAAATTTGCAGGTTGTATTGATTCATAGCAGGCTTGCTAAATCTAGAAGTCTTTGTTTCTGCTGGAACAAGAGGTACTAAATTTTTGTTTTAACTTAAATTCTTATTGAAGGTATTATTGAAATTAGAAATTGTTATTTGCTATATTTGAATGATATGGTACTAATGCTATTTTTATCGAACGAGATTTTCAAAATATTTTGCATGTTGTATAGATTCATAGCAGCCTTGTTAAATTTAGAAGTTTCTATTTCTCCTGTAACAAGAGTTACTATTTATTGGTATTTTTTTTAATTCTAATTTTTTTCAACTTAAATTTCTGTTTGAGAACACAGGTTTTACAAGAGTAACAACCTTATTGGAGAAATGAAGGAAGTAGTGATAATGTAGTGGAATTTAGATTTTGTGATAGATTTGAGGAGGGGAAGAGAGGGGTAAGTTGGTATAGGCGTAGATGAGGGTAATTTTATAGGTTTTAAATACTTAGTGAAGAGGTATAAATATATATTATATTATTTATTATTTATATTATATTATATATGTAATATACATGTGTATATACAACTATATCTATATATATGTAGTATAATATATGTTATATTTATATACGTAATATACAAATGTATATATACATACATATTATATATTATATAATATATAAAATATTTTACATATATTTAATGATTGGTTTATGGGTTGACTAATATATGAATAATGTGTATTTCTAAACTTTGTTTAGAATATAGTAATTTGTTTGATTATTTCTGTTTGAATGTGATGCTTCGTTGGTGGTTATTGGTTACACTACCAAAAATCATGACTTTGGGTTATTGTGATATTGATTTTGAATGAGTTCTATCGTGTATCTTTTTAGTGTATTTTTTTATTGAATTTAATATTCTATTTCATTTATACTTTTATTGAGAGATAATTTCACACTTGGGCAGAATATGTATTTATATCTTTTTCTATGTGTTTCTATGGTTGTCCCAAGTAAAAATTTTGTAATGTAGAAATTACTATAAATGTAAGGCAGAGTGTGGCTTGGAAAGGTTGAGTGGATTTTACTTATAACTATGTAAGCATAAAATGGGTAAAAATATAGGATCAGCTTCTCAGAATTGGATCAATATTGGTATTTGCGACTATAAAGAAATTTCGGCATCAAAGATATTATTGAAATTAGAAATTGTTTTTTTCTATATTTGAATGATATTGTACTCGTACTATTTTTAATAAACGAGTTTTTTAAAATATTTTGCAGGTTGTATTAATTCATAGCAGACTTTCTAAATCTAGAAGTCTTTATTTTTACTAGAACAAGAGGTACTAAATTTCTGTTTTAACTTAAATTCTTATTGAAGGAATTATTGAAATTTGATATTGTTGTTTGCTATATTTGAATGATATGGTACTAAAGCTATTTTATCGAACGAGATTTTCAAAATGTTTTGCAGGTTGAATTGATTCATAGCAGACTTGCTAAATTTAGAAGTTTTTATTTTACATGGATCAAGAAGTACTATTTATTGGTATTTTTTTTAATTCTTATTTTTTCAACTTAAATTTCTGTTTGAGAACACAGGTTTTACAAGAGTAACAACCTTATTGGAGAAAGGAGGGAAGTAGTGAGAATGTACTGGAATTTAGATTTTGTGATAGATTTGAAGAGGGGAAGAGAGGGGTAAGTAGGTATAGACGTAGGAGAAGGTTAATTTTATAGGTTCTAAAAATACTTAATGAAGAGATATAAATATATATATTATTATATATGTTAATATACATATGTGTGTATACAACTATATCTATATATATGTAGTATAATAGATGTTATATTTATATACGTAATATATATATATATATATATATATATATATATATGCATGTATAAATACATATTATATATTATATAATATATAAAATATTTTACACATTTAATGATTGGTTTATGGGTTGACTAATATATGAGTAATTTGTAATTCTAAACTTTGTTTAGAATATAGTAATTTGTTTGATTGTTCCTGCTTGAATGTGATGTTTGAGTATGATTTTGGCTTTATTTGGCTTTTTCTGTGTGTTTTCGCGAACTGTCAACATTCCCTCTGAGGGGCCCACAATATTATATACTTATTCTGTCTCTTATTATATGACGTTTAGATTATTTATTTTATGGTAAGCTTGTGACTCATGATCATATGATATGTTTTGAGCTAATAAGCGTATGGACAATTTCTGATTTGTTCTTGGACTACATATTGCAAGGACAAGTTCCTAAGCACATATTATTATACTGGAGTATAGGAATGTTGTAGATTGAGAACTAGTCATTTTTAGTATATTAAGGAAAGATAAAATTGTTACGTAGTGGACAGTGGAGGAAGCTGAAGTTGAGAAAAAAAATGGATATTCCAAATCTTCTAGCTATGTTAGATTTCGAAATTTATTGACATTCAGCTCATATGTATATTTTGAAAAATATTGGATTGAATTTCTGAGAACTATTATTCATATGTCTATGCTATTTGTTTCGGCTAGACTAAAATTATTTGAAAATATCAAAATGAATTTTTATATATCATTAATGCATTTGGTGCAGAACTGATAAACGATGGAGTCATCAATGCAATCTAACCTAGTGTTGGATGTGATACTGAAATCGTCAGGTCCACTATGGTATGATGTAGTATGACAAAGTCATAACATGTCGAAATCTTCAACGTAACTGTTCAAGAACAGGGCGGTATCATGACGTTATAAAATGATTTGCTTTATTTTAAACTATTAAAGATTAGGTCGATGCCAAATGAATTGGCTAGTCAAATGTTCGATTGATGTCCAAATTATTGGTATAGCCTAAGCTATTTGTTTTGACTAGACGAATGTTAAATCATGGTTATAAAAATCGAGCCTTTTTTGAGAATCAATGTCAAACCAAATTATTTTGGTGCTGAATCTTATGATAGTCTGAGGCGAACAATCCTAGAAAAAGGGGAACTTATTTAGGCATAATCGTTATACGATAGGCTGATCACTTGACGTACTGGAAGATAGTAGTTCACCTTCTTTGTGATTGTGAACATACTCGTTAAAGAATGTTTTAAGATATGGTTGCGGTAGGAATACCGTTAACCTAGTTAAGAGTTCATGGTCTTTAGGACCCCTCAGCATGATATGAAAAGTTTTAAAGGAATCTTTCTATTTTATTATTCTCTTTAAAGGGAGGTTGTTATGAGATGTGATTAGATAAGATCAAATTAAAAATTCAGTTTTGGTGAATAGAAGTAGCAGAGATTAGTATGTTGTAATTTCGATTACGAAATTCTTAGAAGAAGGGATGAATGTGACATCCCGAACGATTAAGAATATAGTTAAACGTGATGATAACTTATGATGATTGTGTTAGACGATGATCCTTAGAATAGAAAGTTTATGAAGTAAATAATGTATATTACTCGAAAAATAATCGAGTTTAATAAAGGGTATGAAATAAAACCTATAAGAATTTATCAAAAAAAAAAGAAAAAAAAGAATTTTTTTTTTATAAAACCTAAGTGAATAAGTATGTTGAAATTATTCCATAAGAAAGAGACGAAGGGAGGAAATATAAATAAGGGAAAGAGCAGTGATAATCAACACTCGCTAAATATATGCGTAAGTATGATAGTACCTTTGATAAAGGTTATAAGGAAAAGTCATAAATTGATGTAAATTTTTGAGTAGTGATTTCGGGGACAGAATCCTTATGAAGGAAGAATGTGACGGCCTAAAAAATTTTACTTTTTTAAAAAAATTAAGTATTTTGGAAAATTATTGAATTAAATAAGATTTTGTGGTTTTTGCCCTGTTGAAATGTGTTAAAATGAGAATTTTTGAGGTGGAATGGAAATCTGTGAGGGAATTTATGAGTTTTAGGATTGTATTGGAAAATAAAATTTTCTGAGAAAAAAAAAACCCCGAAAAATCACTATTCACCCGAAAATGTAAAAACGTTTATTTTAATTATTTGAGGAACGCGTCAAAGTTAATGAGGAAAGATGAAATAAAATTTTAAAAACAAAAAATTTGACTGCGTAATGGATTCCGAAAAGTGAACGAAGATAAAACTGGAAGAATAATAAAAGAATAAAGTTGAAAAGGTGACACCAATTATATGTGCCAAGTGACACCAATTATAGAGCATGCTACCAATTATTTAACCATGCCACCAATTATGTCATGGGGAAGGTAAATGTAATTAATCATGCCACCAATTATATACCTTGGGGGGCAAAGTGTAATTTTTCAACCAAAAGTTAGTGAAAAGACTATATTACCCCCACTCTTAAACTTATAAATAGCAAGCCTCCTTCTTCATTTCTTCACCAATATACCAAGTTTCCAAAGTGAAACGCTAGATTATGAGAGGAAGGGAGAGAGCTCGGGTTTGTACGAGAAAAGGCGAGGAAACTCTACCAAAGTCGTCGGTAATCTCAGGAAATGAAGATTTCCATAGAGGTAAGAACGAAATTCAATCTTATATTATTAAAGCTTTGTAGTATGATTATTGAAAATAGAAAGGATGAATTAGTATATTGTAAATCATGGTTAATTTATAAAAGAAGAGAAACAATGTTGAAAACGAAAGAACGAACAAAAACGTGAAACCAAGCTATTGTTGATTTATTGTTCATAGCTTAGATAATGGAATCCGAAAGGATGTTATCGTGTTTAATGAAAATATATGATTGTTCCAATGGAACAGACTAAAAACGAGCTATAACGAAGTTATGGCGAAATTTTAAGTAAAATAAGCTAATATAGTTTAAAACGAACTATGTACGAATTTCTATCGATAGTAATGCTTTGGAATATGAAGATTTATGGGGAACTGTAGACACTAATAAAATAGAGTCGTAG